>PVIU01015622.1:0-47642 GCA_004026605.1 Ondatra zibethicus
CGTTCTGACCATAGATACAGAGGATGAACTTTCACCTGCTCAGCTGAAGAAGTCGCTTCATGATTTCTCCTTGGTGTGTTCCAATTGACAGCACCCCTGCTTTGATGTTTGGGGACCATCATTAGGAAACATTTAAAAAGTAATTTAAAAACCAGTCCTGAGATACCATGTGGTGGCTGAAATGAAACATGTCCACAACAACTCACATATGGCCTCCAGTTGCTGGTGATGTTGTGAAAGCCATGGCATGTTTAGAAGGGTGATCCTTGCTGGAGAAAGTATATCACTGGGTATAAGCTTTGACTGTTTGTAGCCTTCCTCTACTGCTAGTTTGCTATCCCTGCTTCCAAAGTGTGTGTGATCCCTCCAAATTCTGTACCTGCTGCCATGCTCACCTGCCCTTATGGGCTCTCCTTCTTAAATCATAAGCCAAAATAAACATTTCTTCTGTACTTTGCTTTGGTCATGGTGCTTTATCACTCACAGGAATTACTAATATACAAATGGTAGCCCATGTGTAATGAGGTAGCTATCGTAGCATCAGAGCCCAGGATGGATACACTGAAGACAGGGATGATGCAAATCCCAGGCAAGGATAAGTAGCAAAACATTATGAGATTTCTCCGTTTTTCTCTGAATAGTGAACAATTGGAAAACTATAAATTATTTCTGGGATTTTACAGTTAGTATTTTCAGACAGTGGTGAGCATAGGAAACAGAAACCAGACATAATGGTGTGGATTAAGAAGACCGCCGTGTAGAGATGGAACTCCTCCCATGTGAGCGGGCCAAGTTATGTACCCAGGATCCATTTTACAGTCTTGGTGAGCACCTTTGTGAGTCAGCCCTGTTTCGAGTTCTAAAGTTTTGCCTGGCTGGAGCTGATAGCAAAAACATACTTGCAAATGAAGATTCAACGCATTAGAAGGTACTCATGTTGTGGAGCTGGTGGAGATGGAAGGCCAGGAGGCCTGGGAGAGGCCTACCCATGGAGCTGAAGTTTGTTATGCATATGGGAAGGCTAAAAAAGAAAGTAGGCAGCATTCAGGAAGAAAGACACCAGCCACACAGAAACCAGAAACTGCCAGGCTTGGAGAGCAGCTCATTTGCCCGGCATGTGGGACAGTCTGGGTGAGAACACAATGTCAATAACAATAAATAAACAAAGTGTAACCCGTTCCTTGAGAAAGTCAAGCTGGAACTGATCCACTCTGGATCCAGCATGGAGAGAAAGTGACATTTTGAGAGAGTACATAGCACCTCTTCTCATTGCCTGTCACCTGTCACAGTGACAGGACACTGGGGCCTGGTCCTGGGAAGTTCTAGGACTCTAACTGACCTGATAGCTTCTTCCACAGTTGCACTCAAAGGCTTCAGGCTTCCAGAGACCCCAGTTGTCAGCCTGGTGCCCTTGTTCAGCACGACTAGGGAACTGGTTTCAGCAAGTACTAGGTAGATCAGCAAGTATACTACAGTGGTACGTGGCCTCCTCAAGTCCACGTGACCAAGGAAGAGGTATGAGGTATGACCAAGGAAGAGGTATGAGGTAATGATGACTGGACAGGGGTATAAGGCAGGCTATTCATAAAGACACCAAGGCCCTCTGGTTTATATGTGCATAGACCAACTAGAGGCAGGCATGATCAGTGTTCTGCAGGCCAGGGAGCAGACGGATCTGGACTCGCAATGATTGCCCCTCATCTTTAGGTTGTAGTGGCTGGAGAGCCTAGTGGAAGCCTCAAATCTGCAGGTGCTTGCAACTATAAGTTTTGGGTTTTTTATTATCAATACACACCTATATTAAAGTCTGACTATAAAATATGCACAGTTAGCTATTAACAACAATAGATAATAATAATAAAACCATTATAACCATAATGTTAGAAAAGCTGTTTAAAACTAAGGAAGTCTTTATTTCTAGATACATATTGCAGACATCTTACAAGCTAAGTTTCCGGGTTGCACTAATTGTGTCAAGATGTGAGAGACCTAGAAAGACCACAGGAGCAAATGAGATTCAAGAACATTACCAAATTCAGTGTGCGATGCTAGTTCAGAAAGGTACCGCCGTGGCATGTTCATTAAATCGGAATATGGCCTGTAAATTATTAATAATATGGTACTAATGGGGATTTTCTGGTTTGGATCATTTTATTTAATCAAGTAAAATGCTAATATTTGAGGTGGAATTTATCTTGCTGTTTTGGAGTCAGAAGCTTGTTTGAACGTTTTTGTGTTAAGCATCAAAAAATAGCTGAAGTTATAATTAGTCCCTGTTCAGTTGTTTGAAACCACTCACAAGCCCACAGAAATCCAGACTGACTTCTGTTCGCTAGCAGGGAATCAAGTCATTCTCCAGCTGTCCACTGAGTCCCTGTCCCAGGCACAGTAACAGGTACTGTGAGGACAGGCGATGGTAGAAAACAGGTTTGTTCTCCAAAAGGGCGCATCTCCTGATCACTCAAGGCTGGGTGTGTGCCAAGTGTCCATGAGTCCATCCCAGGATGCAGTGATTTAAAAGAGGAGCCATTGTCCTGTTCGATGCCCTTTGCATTCATAAGAGCAGGCGTTCAGAACAAGGAGCATTTAAAGGAGGTGGGCAGAAGGCTCCTGGGCAGGAGGAGAGTGTGAACGAAGACCATCGTTGTGAGCACAGGAAGCCTGACTGGATGAACAGTACCTGGGAGAGTAACACAACTTGCATGTGGATTGTGGCAACTGAAGAAACATGTTTGTGTGTGTGTGTGTGTGTGTGTGTTGTGCGTGTGTGTGTGTCGGGGGGGTCCTGTAGATTATTAAGGAGTTTGGTCATGATCTTGTGGTGGGGTCTTAACATGGTGTTAAGTTTTGTTCTGATGTGTTTACTGAAAAGATTTTCAGGGGACACTGGGGCATCTATCTTCTCTAGGCCATTTGCTCAGTTCCTGTTCACTCTACGAAAGGTCCAAAGGGCTTTGGGAACCTTAGCACTCGGAGTGCAGAGAGGTGAGGACCAGGCAATGATCTCCTTCCCAGGCAGTTCTGTTTAGCGCTCTGCACATCACACTCCTGGTGGCTCCAGCATTCCCCAGCTGAGCCTTACACTTTACAAGGTGACAGTTCAGAACGCTTTGGTCAATGCGCTGGAATGTCTGGGAGGTTTCATGGGAGCAGGGCCAGGGGCTGATAGGCTGAGGACTGGTTCACATATGCACATTGCTTTCTACCTTTGAGTTCAACTCAGCATCTATGTGCACAGACACCCATATTGTATGAAGATAATGGTTTCAATTCAATACATGTAGCTCATTCATTGCAAAACTATAGAAGATGGATGCCTAAATGTAGACTTTATAAAAAGTGTGAAAATAACTAGCCTCAGCAGGGTTTAATCTAGTTAGCCTATACTTAGCATCATGGAGAATGAGAAAGCGCATCTTCAGTAGGCAGGTGATAGCGTCCAAAAGGTTTGTGTTAGTTAACCATAGGTCTACTTATTAATAGAATCATATTAATATATTATAGCATATTATATTAATATAATATAAAATATACACACTTTTTATGTTGTGAGCTTGTAAGAAGCAAGTGATGAAATCAGTTTGATGAATTTCTTCTGTAATCTGAGGGTTTCCTATGTATTTTCTGTTATGTGTGCAAACCTCAAGGTTTAGCCTGTCAGGCTTTAATCAGTGTACTTGCTCATCATGAAAAGAAGTTGAAGTCTTCTCAAGGGCCAGGTGCATGTCCTCATTAGCATCCTCTATTTCTTCTCTGGGAGTGTTGAGCTCTTTCTGGGCAGTGACCCTGGAGAACTAGGAGTCTCCTCCAGAAGGCTTAGAGGCCCTCTTGAGCGACATTGTAGAAATTACTCCAAATGTCTAAAGGTAGAAGTTGGGGGTTGTTATGAAAACGAAATCACACATAAGTCTAGCATAATGCGAAGGTTATAGGTCCCTGAGACACAGTAGTGTGCCCCAAGGACTGCAGCAACTATCGTAGTGCTAGGGGAACCTACAGGGCAACAAGGCTAGATGGACAAGTGGAGACCAGTCCCACCTGAAGAAGTAGTAGGCATTCCCGCTAGGATCTCCTTTAGCTAGTTAACGTAGCGAATGGCCTTGTCGCAGGCCTTGGCTCCCCATCCAGAATCAAGTGTTGACCATGGTTGTGTAAAAGCTGCTGGTGCTGTCGCTGCTGAGAGCCACAGGAGACTCAAACTGGACATGGCTGATGCAAATGAGCATAGGTGAATGAGTCAGCCACCTAGGCATCCCGGTCAAGCCAAATCACAGGAAAAACCAAGGTGGTTAGTTTTGGTTTCTACATAGCATTGCTTGGTTTATTTTCCACCTGCTGCCTGTTTCGCCAACACGCTGTCTAGCCCAAAGGGCTAACCAGCCAGAAAGCTTCAGTGTCCATATAAACGGCTAGCTATGCACTCTGCATTTTAAAAACTTATCATTTAAAAAATGTTGAATGAAAAGGAAAGGAAGCTAGCTAGGAACAAAGAAAATTACATTTATTTGAGTTAATTAAGATTGTAATCCTGGACAACAGAGATTCAGTGATTTAAAAAATGAGTTCTGAGACTTATAGACCGGTAGTGCCATTTATCTCTTTAAACCCCAAGGAGGCTGAGAGTTATATCATTTACTAGGAATCGTGTTGGTGATGGAAAAGGGGGCTGGGGTTTGTTCTCAGGCTGAGAGTAGTTGGGGAAGAATTTCTATGATGTTCATCAGCAGAGGCTAGCCATATCTCAAAGGCCAACTGTCACTGGAGGTGGCCTCAAAGATTTAACTGAATATGTCAGTGGCTTGCTGAACAGTGGCCTCCTGACTGTATTTTAAGTGCCTCAAATGAATGCTGTTCCATTTTGTTACTTCTCCTTGACATAGATACAGTTCAGTGACCTGAAGAACTCCATGGCATAGCCTCACTCTTCCATCTTGTTGGATGAGCCAAGCCCCATGGCTCAGGTCACCACCCAACCTAGGTGAATGAGACCTAACCTACCTGTTCACAAGTTTTCAAGGTTACTCTATCAAGTCTCCTGTGCCATGTTGAATATCCTAGGGGACAGAGCAAAGTATCTGAACAAAGAGAAAGGGAAAGACTGAAATCACAGGAGGTTAATATATTTGAAATAATTAGACTGGCTCACTCATTAAACATTAGAGTGCAGTCCAATATGAGGAATGTAAACTTCTTTTCCAAATGATATTGAATAGATGGGAAACTGAGTAGGTACAGAGCAAGTTAGAAAAATAGCATTATTGGAACAAGTCATGGACCACCTGTCTTTCTTCAATGTTTCCATTAAGTCTTACAGAAAACCAGACTGGGCAGCTACAAACTGTTGAGTTTCCTGGTATCTGGGCTGGCTCTTCTTGGAGCCTCCTGTGATGACTAACGATGCCCAACAGGGAGTCTTGGGCATTTGGGCTAGGTTGTGTTTCCATCCTTTAGTGATTATGGCATAGGCTCTTCTCATCAGGGAAGCCAGAGAGGAAAACTGGTGTCCTCTCTCTCAGTGTAGTTTTTAGCTGGAGCAGACCCCAGCAATAAAAGACAGATAAGTGCTGGGTGGTGGTGGCACATGCCTTTAATCCCAGCACTTGGGAGGTAGAGGCAGGTGGATCTCTGTGATTTCGAGACCTGCCTGGTCTACAAGAGCTAGTTCCAGGACAGGCGCCAAAGCTATAGAAAAACCCTGTCTCTAAAAACCAAAGAGAGAGAGAGAGAGACAGAGACACACACACACACACACACAGAGTTTAGTAGCATGCATATCTCATGTATTTCTAGGAAATGCTTAGAAAATATTAAGTTTTGAGCTGAGTCCACGGTGTCTCAGAATACAGGCTTATATACCATCTTCTCTGTAACAAATAATAAGGTGGGGGAAGCAGTTGAAGGAAGGTGTCAGGGAAGCAGGAAAACAAGGGTAAAGTTCTTCTTTTGTGGGGTTCAGAGGATCCCTCTCTCCTGGTGCAGAGGGGAAGAAGTCCTAAAAATCCCCCTGCCTCTGCCTCCCGAGTGCTGGGATTAAAGGCGTGCACAACCATCACCAAGCAGGGACTTCCTTGAGAGCTGCGAATTTCTCCTAGGAAAGTTCTTTCTACTCTGTGTCCTCAGCCCTTCAAACTAAGGACTTCCAAGTCATTCCTGCACCAGAGGCTCAGTCCTCAGTGGAGAGGAGGAAGGTGCTGCCCCGCTGATCTCTGACCTCACCCTTTAGCAGCATGGGTAGCTCTTGCATCCTGCCAGCATCCCAAGGAGACAGCTATAGACCTTGATGATGATAGCTGGCATTTATGCCAGTTACAAAGCCCAGGCACTGTCTTCTTCATCAGGGTCTCGTTTTCATTTACCATAGTGTTTCATTTAATCTGTAATGAAGTTGAAAACATTTGAATGCTTTTGGGTAAAGAGAATCTTCGGGGTTGGAAAATGCCATGTGCCATTGAATTTTTAGTTTCTCTGTTGTGGCATTTTCACGTTATCATCATTTCTCAGGTCTTCCACAGAGGACTTTTTCAGTTTCCATCTCTAGGAGTTTTGCTTCCCTCTGAAGTAACTGGAGATCCTCAGGGACTGTGTATATAGCTCACCATATGTGTAAGGTTTCAGAAAGATCAACTCTGTTCATGGCCCATGAATGGAGGAATTCTCAGTATTCCTAAGGAAAAAAATGTTTGTGCTTCAAAAAAAAAATCTACTGTCTTTTGACGAAAGGCATCTCAGAGATGAAAAGTGATAACATTTGAAAATAATTGCCTGGGTGTCACAGTACTGTGAAGGCGGGGGGGGGGGTCTCTTCTTGCCATCAAATCTCAGTCACATTGAGTTTCCAAGTCACGCTCGGTGATTGAAGTAGTGATCCTCAAGCCGGGAGAGAAGTCCTGACCAGTGGCAGCTGACATAGAAAACAGGAAATATGGATGCTGAAGACAGACAGGCTTGGGAATGGCCAATCCGATTATGATGCTCAACTGCTGGGTTCATGGCTGTATTTAACCCTTTTCTTCCCCTTCCGTCTATGTGATTTTGAACTGGTTTGTGTATCTCATCACAGGAGCTAGCCATCCTGATAGCAGCTGCCACCAGTGAGACAACTTGATTTATTTCATGTCAGAAACGGTTGTCAATATGGGGTAATATGACACAAGAGATAAATACCTAAAGTATTTTCAAACACTGTGCTTGAATGTGTGTCTGCTGCTGTGTGCTGTCACCATTAGAGGCTGAGCATTTCCCACATGGATGTTGCACAATGGATCATGGTAAAATGTGAATCCCATCTGGTCACTGAAAATGGTTGGAATCATGGGCCCTGCCCTTCTCCTACAATGGTTTCATGCCCGGTTTGAACTGGGAAATGGAAGCCAAACTTATTCATCAGCAGAAGTGTCCAACAAATGCATCAGGGCCTGTCAGTATCTGTGCGGTTTTCTAGAATGATCTTTGCTTTGTAGCTGGTCCTTCATCGGTGTCGCCAACGGTCACGGTGGCATTCTGTGTGTCCTGTGCTGAGAGCCTTATGAGCAGAACCGGAGCAGGGTGCTTGTAAAGCTGCTGTGAACCCTGCAGTAAAGGACACTTGTGCCTTGTCAGTGCCAAGTATGGTGTCCACAGGCAGATGTGGACAGGGGCAGTTGCCTGGCAGTAAGCTGGAGCAGGGGCCTGGTGAAGGGGAAGGAGGGGAATTCTTAGGCAGAGAAAATAGCTTCTCCTTATTGGTGGGCTGTTCGGGGGCAGGGGTTGGGGGTTGACTGCCAGGGAGCATGTGTGGGTACGTGGTGGGGGAAGGAAGCAGATTGGTGATATGGGTCAGACCCATTCACATCAAGCTTGCAAGCTATGCCAAGATTGCCAAATTTCAGTCTGGGAGCACTGAGGTGTGCGGCTTCAGGAATAAGGGGATTAAGTTGGCGGTTTTAGAAAGTCCTGCTGGCTGCCTCATAGACGATGGTGGATGGCAAACAGTGTTCTGAAATTTAAGGTAGTTACATTCACAGACTCCTGTCAGGGATGAAAGGCAGAATTGTTACCACCAGCTGAAGAATATCCATGGACCAGTGCACAACTAAATACAAAACACACTGGACATTTTTTGCCATGTCAGCATGACTTTTAAATTAATACATGTATACTATGAAGCTGTCCTTACTTGCCCATTGCTCAATCTTGCTTTGTACTGGGACTAGTTCTTAAGAAGAATATAGTCATGTTTTTGTTTTGTTTTGGTATATATAGGACCAAGGACTTACACAACAGATGACTTAGCACCATACTGTCATAGGTAGTTATTATGGGACAATTTCAGGATCTTGTTTTTATTTTCCAGTGTAGTTGAAAGAAACGCATAGGTTTGCATAATCGAGAACTCAGCATGATTTCTGGGCAACCCTGCTTAGAACCCCTGAGAAATCTTTGCCTTTAGCATGCGTGGATGTACCTGTGGAATCCTACAGGTGCCCACTGAGCTAATGGAATACTACCTAGGAAAAATGAGACCCATACCTACCTGTGAGAGGCCTCTACCTAACAGGACAACAGGAGAGTTCATGACCAGGGAAAGTACAATAAGCCCCCAAGAAGAAGATTGAAGCCTGATATATATTTAGAGAGAGAAAGATCTTGAGGGTGTAGGAGAGAAGAATCTCCTGTCCAATTAGCAGATGTGAAGGACATGTTAAAAACAATAACACAGAGTTCCAGATCTGAATGAGCCTTACTAAGCAGACATGATTCAGACTAGGGAGCAATGGGGAGTTTGGTATGACGTCTTTAGTCATGTGTCGGATGCTAATGTCCCAACTTAGATGTTTCCGGCATTTGAAAGTAATGTTTTGGTTGAGGAAATTGGGAACAATGAAGGCATGAGGGGAGGGTTCAGAACAACATCAGAATGAGACACCAGAGCTGAGAGCCCTGAGTTACCATGTGGCACCTCCCTTATATTTTGGCGTGTCATGAAGGCCACAGTAGTCACTGAGCAAATCCAAGTGCCATGATTTTGAACTTATAGACTATAAAACCATGAGTCAAATAAACTTTTCTATTTTATCAGCTGCCTGGTTTATTGTGCTAGGTTATACAAACAGAAAGCAGGTATGAGAATATCTCCTGGAATCTACAGCGTGCCTGGCAGGGTGACTGGCTGAAGTGCCTGGATGTGTGGTTAGCTCCACAATCACCCACATAGCCTTTGAGATCTTCCAGAATTAGAAGCTCAGAGTGGCTGGTGGTGGTGCATGCTCTCAGGGGGAAGAGGCAGGCAGATCTTTGAATTTGAGGATAGCCTGATTTACAAAGCGAGTTCAAGAACAGCAAGTGCTACACAGAGAAACCCTGTCTTGAAAAAGCAAGCAAGCAAACAAACAAACAAGTAAGCAAGCAAACAATCAAGCAAACAAACAAAAAAGAATCTCCTTAGTGGAGACTTAAGAACTGAAAGATTCATGCAGTGTGCCCGGTGACCTTCAGAGTACAGGTTTTAGAAGTTGAAGGTAGAAGAGGGTAACCATGGAGGGTCCCAGGGGAGATTGGATTTGCAAGTTGATGTGATCAAGCTGCGACGAGAAGTCCAGCAAGATCTACTGGTAGGTTTCGAGGATGGAAAAGCAGAGGTAGGATTTGATCTTACTCATTTGGAGACCTTGTGCATTGTCCAAGCTCTCTAGGCATTTGCGTCCCAAGATATTGATGAGCATAAGATATGATGGTGTGCCATTGACTGATGGTATGCCATTGACTGATGACGGTGTGCCATTGACTGATGGTATGCCATTGACTGATGACTGTGTGCCATTGACTGATAGTATGCCATTGACTGATAGTATGCCATTGACTGATGATGGTGTGCCATTGACTGATGACGGTGTGCCATTGACTGATGACGGTGTGCCATTGACTGATGACAGTGTGCCATTGACTGATGACGGTGTGCCATTGACTGATGGTGTGCCGTTGACTGATGGGATAAGTTTCGAGAATTTGCAGTTAGATGATTATTGTTCTTTGGTGAATACATGACTATAATTCTGTAATGTGTGCTATTTGAAAAGCCACTATGGTACTGAAATGTTGGAGTGTGCTACACTGCTATGGTCAGTTCTTGGATGGTGGGACAAAGGGAAAGGACTGAGTTTCTTTGATATGGTCTTGCTGAAGTTCAGTAGGAAGGGCTGGGAGACAGTTAAGTTTTTGTTCTCTCTGTGATGGTGAACTTGAATGCATTCTCATCAGAAATGGGCAGATTCTGATTGTCCCTGCTTTGATAGACACCCTTTCATTACCCCTCAGGGGAGACGCCCCCCTCTAGTCTAGCACAGCCTTCACACACACAAAACTTGGCCTGAGAAGATGATCAGGTTGCATTCAGTTGCTAAAAGCTGCATTGCAGTTTGTACCCTCTGAGCCTTTAGGAGCAAAACCAATCATAGTCTTAGCATTGTGAAGATGAGTATTTCCTGTTTCCTTCCCATGAGTTAGGATATTGATCTGTGGATGTGTAGCCGGAGCTGCATGGTTTTGATTAGGAGGTATGGGAATTCAACTGAAAACTCGCCTCCACACTGGCTTGTGTTCTTACTGTGGCCTGTTCCTAGTGCATTTGGATTTTTGTGTCTGGAAAATGTCGCAAGATTATCACTTTCAGAGCACTCTGCAGAATGCTGAAGTTGTTCGTGGAGTAGCCAGTACTGGGCAGAGGAGAGGGAAGAGGAGATTTTAATAGTTTATTAGCAGAGGGACCATTCCCACATATGGTAACAAAGGTCTCTTGACATGAGCACATTCGAAAAATCTGCTTACCATGCGGGTGCAACATCACCATAGGACTAATCCCACCGACACTGTGTGCCCTGAGAGCCCTAGTTCACTGTGACTTCTGTTCTTCTCTCTAGAGAGTATTCTGTGTGGTCAGTATCGCTAAGAGGCTAAGGTTGGTAAAGGGCCCTTATTTTATAGCGTTCAGCATAAAACACCAACCACTGTCAGAGCCATCCAGGTCCTGACTTGGCACTCGAGGACTTATTGTTACAACTGTGCATCTCTGGGCAACTTAGATTGCATAGCTGAGATCTCCTGGAATGTAGTGCACCCTCCAGACAGGTCCAGGAAGAAACATTTCCTGCTAGACACCCCACCAGGCTGTCCCCTGTGCAAACTCTAGGGATGCCTCTGAGAACCTTCCAGGCTCATAGTAGGCTTTGCCGCAGAAGCAGTGCCTTTAAGCTATACCCTTTGATGCCTTCTCTGGGCTTTTCTGGCTTCTTTAGTAGCCAGCTCCTGCCTTCTGCTGTTTATACTACCTGTATTCTCTTAACGGAAGACGCTGGAAGCTTGCTGCTCCAGGAGAGCAATGGCATTCTTTCTCCAGCTCACCTGGGTGCCACTTCTGAGTCACTTTGCCTGGGTCCTCAGGGCCCTTCCCGTGTTGCCTTCACCCACTCATGATCTCTTCATGTTCTTTGCACATATTAGGCACTTTGCTTTTATACATTTAGACCACAGTGTAGCTAAATTTGTTTTTCCTCTGGCTCCCTTTTCGGTATGTGTTTTAGCATCTTGAGGTAGGTAATAGGTGTTTTTATTTGCTCTTGAAATTTTCTAAAATTTTATGTGGGTTTCTTATTTGACCCTGAGTCCTGTTTACTAAACTTCTGTGAGCCAAGGTTATTCCCAAAGCATGTGATAAGGACAGCAGTGCCAGGTGCTGGGTGTTGAGCTTCAGCCATCACACTGAGACATCTACAGGTTTTACCTGTCCACCCTCAAACAGCGCTCTAAAGGTTGGGCTTCCTTTAGAGCTCTCTGTGGAAGGGAAGCAGCGGGCTGCAGTGGTTACAGAAATTGCCGAAGATATCCCACACATCCTCCTTGGCTGAGCTTTCTGGCTGTTGGAACAGAAAAACAAGTCCATGGTCATTACCTTTGTCCCTGCTGCTTGGATGTGTTAGAATTTTCTTCTGGGCCACAGTCCGTACATCAGTTGTCTCAGCCCTTCTGAAACGAGCTGACCTCTAGGAGGCTCTTTCCAGCTCACGGTTACACCACCCTCACCGGCCATCTCCGATCCAGACGCCCGTGCCTCCTTGTCGGTTTCGGACTCTGCTGCAGTTGCAGTATCTCTGCCATGAAGAGCCCTCGGGTGGTTGCAGGATAGCTTCCTGCCATACCAAAGCCAACACAGTCAGTGCTGAGGTTCAGGCAGAGCATCCTCCTCTTCCTTCCCATTT
This sequence comes from Ondatra zibethicus, assembly GCA_004026605.1. Taxonomy (NCBI): domain Eukaryota; kingdom Metazoa; phylum Chordata; class Mammalia; order Rodentia; family Cricetidae; genus Ondatra; species Ondatra zibethicus. The sequence goes on from PVIU01015622.1 coordinate 12,231, forward strand.
CACGATGGAAACAGTGACATCATTCTCCCTGGAGCCATACTCTGTCCCTTGCTAACCAACACTGCCTGACCCCTGCGATGGCTAAGAGCTCCTCATCGTCCCTGACAGCAATCATCTTTCTGAACCCTCCTTTGTCACTGGGGCCTCTTCCCTTGCCTTCCAGACCACTCTTCCATGGTCACTTTCAGATCGTCTCTCCTGCCACATGCCTGAACAATGCTGCACCCAGGCTAGCAGAGTTGCTCAGTTCCACGGGGTAACTTGACCGCCAGTATCACAGCTCAGGTCTCTGTACCTTCCCTCCTGCAGGTCTCCTCCTTCCCTTCCCAACCTGTGCTCTTCATGGTGTCGTCGTTCTCTCCATGGCTGTCCTCTATACTGTGAAAACATCAAAGAGGTTTCCACTTGTCCTCCCCCGGGCTGCCTTATGGCCACTTCCTGGCTTCTAAAAATGGGGCTCAACCCTAGTTCTTATCACGGATGTGCCACCCTGGCCACTCTCAGAAACTGAACATACTCTCACCCAGTTTAGAAGCAGGAGTCCTTTCACCCCATCCTAGCTCTGGTCATGGCCTTCTTCACGTCCTGTGTCCTGGCTGGTGTGGTGTGGTGGTTCTGAGCCCCGTGTCCTGGTGCCAGCCTTCGCTTCATTTTACTGAGTTTCCCTGCCCACTCGCTCAGCTTTGCTCCTGCTCGTGTGTCTACTCTCTACGGTTAAGCAATCTGCCATGATCTGAAAGGAAAGACCCTCTTCCCTGCTCTTTGCTTCTCCTTAGCTTCTCATCTCCGGTGTCACCAGCACACAGTTGACAGTGCTCCCACGGAAGACCAGCTACTGTCATTTCTGAGTAACAGACTTGTACCAAATGAACAGCAGGGCATTGGAACATTGTAAATGTACAGTGCCTACAACGACAGTCCATTGGCGCCTAGCTCACTTCTCTCTGTAGTCCCGGTCAGAATCCGAGCAAGGCTGCCAGCTCCATCTGCACAGCTTCTGACTCCTCTCATGGTTCCTGTCAATTCCATGCCCACCAGCAGCTTCGTGGTCTCCATCTGGATTGGATGTTTTTCTTCACTTTCCCTGCTCTTCACCCAGCAGGCAGAGAGAGCACTGCAAATCTATTTTTCCCTTGTCTTTCACAAGCCTCATCCTTCCATCCTTGTCCAACTCCCTGACATCATCCAGTGTCAGCCTTTCCTTAATCCTATACTCCATCCTGGTGGGCTTTCTGATCTCTCTCTCTCTCTCTCTCTCTCTCTCTCTCTCTCTCTCTCTCTCTCTCTCTCTCTCACACACACACACACACACACACACACACACAGTGTCTGTGTCTACCCAAGAACCTCTGTGTTTCTGAGTTTGCGTTTCTTCCCAGCATGCTCTGCTTCTAATCTGCACTCAGGACTCTCCTCGATATTCAAATACTGTATCCAGTTACCTCTTCCTTGGCTGCAATACCCTACAGTTTAAGAGCATCAAGATTACGGGATTTTTTGTTGATTGCTTTCCACCCTCTCCCCCATCTGAACATGATTCACCGAGGCAGGTGGCTTATGGTGCTTACCGTTGCCATGACAAAGGAAACCATTTCTTTCCTCCCCACACCCAACAGCTCGCAGCCACAGCCCTGCTGTTGTCCTGGGCTTCGCATTCTAGGGCCCAGAACAATGTGGAGTGGCGCTAGGCACTGGATGTGGGAGTTACTGTTGGCAAGTCTAGGCTAGCGCCTGTCACAACTGCTGTCACGAAACATGGCCGAGCGCGTCTCTTCTGAAAACTACGGAGCAAATGGAAAATGACCTGCGGTTGCATCTGTCGTGAAGCTGTGGGATCTGTGACCCACACAAGTGTCTAAGTATCAGGGAGCTGGCAGAGAAGTCATCGTGACATGGGGATATCTGCCGAGAAAGGGAGCGCCACCAGGAATTACATGTTCACTCCAGATCTCAAGTCAGTGAACATCCTCATAAAAATGGAGCTCTTGGCCACCTTCAAGATGTTCTCAAAACATCTTTAAGAAAACCAGGAGGCAAGTTATTTCCTTTCTTCATCAGCACAGACAAAGAACACTGTTCCTGAAGGATTTATGGGAGAATCCATTTGGCATAGAAACTGGCTCCATGATAGTGTGGATTGTTTTCTCTGAAACAGATTTTTGGGAGCTTACAGTATACCAACAGGAGTATAAGGTGTCAACCCACCACAATCAAGAGCTCATGAGATGTGAGTCTAGTCAGCCATCAAAGAAGTCTCCCAAATTAACTGGGGGATGAGAAAGAAAATACTCCATTGCAATGGTTTGGATCTTAAATAACTTCCAAAGACGTGTGCAAAAGAATTGGCTCTCAGCCAATATTGAAACCTGTAGAAGTGGGGCCGGCTAAGTGGAAGGACAGTCAGTGTGGGTATTGTGGAAAGGGCAGTGATCCCTCAGCCCCTCCTCCCCACTCCTTGTTTCCCAGCTGCATGAGGCATGTGTGCAGTTTTGCCAAAGCGTGCCTGTCTCTGTGGTGGGCCAGATCTATGTGGACTGAACGCTCTAAAACTGTGAGTCGAAATCATCTTTCCTCCTTTACAATGATTATCTCAGATACATCATCACAGTGACAGACTCTAACACACCCTTTAAGCAAAGCAGGTCTCTAGAGATCTCCTAAGCAAACTGAGAGGGGAGGAGGGAGGATGGAAGGGGAATGGGGAGGAGTGAAGGGGAGGGTGGAGGAGAACATGAGGGAACAGGATGGTCAAGTTGGGGAAGGGCAGAGAGGGAGAGCAAGGAAAGAGATGTCTTGATAGAGGAAACCATTATGGGCATAGCAAGAAACCTAGCACTAGGGAAGTTCCCTGGAACCCACAAGGATGACCCCAGCTAAGATCCCAAGCAATAATAGAGAGGCTGCCTGAACTGGCCTTACCTTGTCATGAGATTTATTAATTTTCATTATAGAACCTTCATCCAGTAACTGATGGAAGCAGATGCAGAGATCCACAGCTAAGCACTGGGTTGAGCTCCTGGAGTCCAGTTGTAGAGAGGGAGGAGGGATCATATGAGCAAAGGGGTCAAGAACACGATGGGAAACCCACACAAACAGTTGACCTGAGCTAGCAGAAACTCACTGACTGACAGCTGAGGAACCTGCATAGGACCAAACTAGGCCCTATGAATGTGGGTGACAGTTATGTGGCTAGACAGTTTGAGGGGCCACTAGCAGTGAAACCTGTATTTATCCCTAGTGCATGAACTGACTCTTTTGGAGTCCATTCCCTATGGAGGGAAACCTTGCCCAGGGGGGCTTTGGTCCTACCTCAAGTAATGTGACAGACTTTGCTGACTCCCCATGGGAGGGCTCATCCTCTCTGAGGAGTGGATTAGGGGGAGTGGAGTGGGAGGAAAAAATGGCCTGAGGAGGAGGAGAAATAGAGAAAACTGGGATTTGTATATAAAATAAAAAGATTGTTTAAAAAAATTAAAAAAAAAAGAAAAGCAGGTCTCATGCTTAGGCGTAGATGGCCAACACAAAAGAGACTACATGGTGTGTGTGCGCGAGCGTGTGTGTGTGCATGGATGCATGCGCTTTTTTGTTTATTTTATTCACATAATTAAAATTTCTAGATTATATTTTTATTAAAAATTTTTAAATATATATATAGTTTGATCTTTTTTCTCCTCTCCTAACTCCTCTCAGATCCTTATTATCTCCTTACCAACTCAACACTGTATTCTTTATTTAAAAAAACCCACAAAACTCAAAGACAAAAATCAAAACAAACAAGCAAAAAATAAGGTAAAAATGCAAAAGTGAAGTAAAAATTGCATGGAATTTGTTTTATGCTAGTCAATTACTCTCATACTCGAGGTCTGCCCTGGAATGTGATCGATATACTCAGTGACACTCTACCAGAGAAAACATATTTAAGACAGAGAAAGAAGATCAAGTTAGATGGATAGGAAAGAGGTAGGTTCTGAGAGAAATTGGGGGAGAGAAAAGATTATGATATAAATATATTGTGTAAAAATGTTTTAAAATTAGAAAAGAGAGAGAGGACAGTTAACTGAAAAAGAAAATTTCAAAGTATATCTCTCATTAAAAAAAAAATGTGTCCAGAATCACAGAAGACAACTTAAGACATTACAAAGATCAACAGATCATGGGGCGCCTAACCCTAGTGAATACATCTGCATTGAACCCTCTGACCCCATGGCTAGAGAACACTGAGGAAGAGGCTGTAGAAAGATGCTGAGAGCCAAACTGCCAGGAAGTCTGCTGTGGAACATGCTCTCAAAGAAACGGCTGTGAAGACAAGTCTGGGCCAATAGCAAAGAACAATGGCCGTACTAATATGGAAGGGGGAAGATTTGAGGGATCCCACTTCTAGAGAAAGAACTTTAAGTGACTCTTAAAGCCTGAAGGGAAAAGAATTAGTCCCTCCCAGGGATGAATCCCCTTATTGGTTGCCCTATGCAGAGTGGCTATCCTTGAAACCATATATACAAGAACAAAAACAGTCGCAGAAGTTCCATTTATATATTTGCATAAACATATGCATACATGTGTAACAAATATAATCACAGAAAAAGAGATTATAAACTTCAGAGCAGAGGGTATGGGAAGGTTTTTCCTGGGAGGGTAATTGGAAGGGGCTAAAGGGAAGACAAGAGACGGGGAAGTACTGGAATTCTATTTCAATTTGAAACATTTAAAAATGTTTGGCCAGCATAAAGAAATGTATAGCTTTTAACTCAATTACATAAATAACCTAGTTGAAACTTGAGCAACATATCAGATCAATAATTTTCTGAAAGTTTAGCAATGGTGTGTGTTGGCATCCTGTGGAAACACCAGACCCTTCAGTTATTGCTAGTGGGAATAGAAACTGGTAGACATTTTGGAGTTTAGTTTGACAACTTCTTAATAACTTAAACATAGATTTGCCATCTGATCCAGCAATTCCAACTTTCAAATATCTTTCCAGGAGAAAGGCAGAGGCATGCCCACACAAGCACATCTCTGCAAATGTTGCCAGCATTATTCATCAGCGGTACGGTGGAAACAACCCAAGTGTCTATCAGTGGATGGAAGAGCAAGCCAGTGGACTGATTCGTGTTCTGTAATGCTGCTTGGCAGTGAAGGGAGAGCCTGTGCAAAAACATTGCTGATGAATCGTTGGAAACTTTGCTAAGGGAAAGAGCTAGACATCAGAGATGACGCAGTGTTGCACGGGTTCTACTTGGTCTTAATCATAAAATCCCGGAGCCAGACATTTGGGCAAATGCTGAAAGATCATAGCGATCCTTGAGAAAGGAGCAAACCACAGCCAACTCTTACCTTGTTAACTCCTCAGCCAAGAAAGGGATGAACTACTGTCTCCTTCTGCCTTATATTTCTCTCTCCGCCCAGCCATATCACTTCCAGTCTGTCTGTACAGTCCTCCAGACCTCTATGGTTAATGAGTGGCTAGATTTGCCCTCTGATCTTCAGCCAAGCTTTATTTGTTTGGGTACAAACAAGATATGACCACAATGTAGAGTGTGATTCCTTTCACACAGAGGCAGTAAATCTGTATAGAGAAATGAGTGATCAAAACTTGCCTAAGTCTACAAAGTGGAAACAGTAAAAATTTGCTTAAGGAACCTTTTTGTTACATCTGACTGCATACACATACTAAAAAATCATTAAACTTTATTCTTAGGATTGATAGTTGTGATGTGCATAAATTACGCTGCAGTTTATTTCATAAAGGTGAAAAATCCACGTGTTTCCATCTTTCAGCAGGAATGAGAATCAACAGTGTTTTAATCTTATTTAGGAACCAAGAAGAAAATATCAAAATGTGTAAGGCCAATGATAGCAACATTTAATACATACTAATCTTATGCATGTGTTGTCTGTTTGACAACTGATGCTAGTGTTTGGATTTCAATATCATTCCAAGGGCCTGCGTGCGTCAAGTGTGGTGGCCAGCTGTTGCTACTGTTGGGAGGTGGCGGGATCCCGAGGAGGGTGGGGCACGGTGACAAGAAGCTAGATCTCCTGGGGCAGTCTCCTTTTCCTATTTCATTTCCTTCTTTGAAGTTGGTTGTCCCAGGTGCTGCCTCACAATGGCAGAAAGCTGACCCTCCCTTCTTGGTCCTACCAACTTGCCTATGAAATGGGTACTATCACCTCACCCCTAGACAAGGGAGATGAGGTATTGGTAGAGTCCGAATCGGGACACCAGCAGCAACAGGATGATCTCGCCCTCCACAGGGCATTCACACAAACTGTTGTCTCTTTAAGATCAAACGTTCTTGTAATGGTATTTTCTGGAGAAAATAGCTCCTTACTTTGGAGTTGTAGCTAAAATTCCTTCCGGGGAAGACAGAAGCAGTATTTACTTCCACCTACAATTCCAATGATAAATCAAGTTACATTCCACCAAAACTCATTCTGAGGAACCAATGAGTTTGTTGGGCTTACTTATAAAATGACAGGTGTAGGCTTATGGGCAGAAAGATGAGTGACTTTAATAAAGCAGCCACACTGGGATATATACATGCAACACGCATGGTGCCTCCCCCATGGCTGGGTAGATGGTGCCCCTGACCTTGTCTTTTCCCACCTATGCTCCATACGCCTCACCTATACTATATACCTTCCTAAAGGACATTGAGGCCAAGGGTAATAAAGGCAGAATTGCCTACCACCAGATGGAAAGGTAAGGCTGGATACTCAGTGAGGGTCTCCTGACTCTCCCTACCCCTTCTTCTAAGAGAACAGATCAAGAGTCAACAAGCTCAGTGATGATGATCTTTGTTATAATGATCTTTTGTGAAAAGCATTAGCTAGACACTTGAAGATGGTGGCAGTGTGTCTCTGTGGATAGTCCTGTACAATGTTCCCCCAAGCCCTTCTTCTGGTTCTCATAAGAGTCCCTGAGAACTGGAAGGGTAACTTCTCACTCTGAACATTTTCCCCCAACTGCAGTGAGACGCTGAACCCTCATGCCATCTCCTGAGCCCCTCTGGCTCTGGAGCACAGCTACTGTGGGCAGCATGTGCAGAATTCTTCTTCCTACAGACCACAGATGAGGAGAAGGGAAACAGAAAATTATACGAAAGAGCAATTACTGCAGTGATGACCCGTGATTGTAAGCACAGGCACGGCAGGGGGACTCTCCAAGAAGCCCTGGGTTGACACTGTGGCCCACTTATTGCAAAGCCATCCACCAAACCTGCTGCTGGAGGGGGTGTAAGTTTAGCAAATTATCTCTACCCTCTTGCAGGAGAGAAAAGTACCATGCGTGGTGGTGGCGGTGGGATAATGACCCATCCCTGGCACTGAATCGCTCCTGTTTCATCCCAGAGGCCTTCTGAGGACCACCACCTGAGCTTTAAAGCCTTCCATAATGCCTAGGGCACAGCATTAGACTTTCTGCCTTTTTTTCCTTAGAAACCCAGGCTCAACCCAAATCTTTTCATATTTATCTTCAAGGAACCTGGAGAGACCTCCTCCTCTGCTTTACATTTCTCTTGTCTTTAGGCTGCTCTCTGATGACAGGGACACTCTTTCCATGCTCTATGTTACTTGGATTCTTCAAAGCCTCCTACTTCATCCAGATTCTGCTCCACCACAAGGCTCAGCAAAGCTGCTAAATCCCCAAGCCTGTCTCAGGGTCCTAACCGAGTCCAGTTCTTCCTTAAGTCTCTGGAGAACGTTCTCCTCTCAGGGCCTGTCCCTCATATCTAGTTCCCTCAGGAGTGCCTATCCCTATTCTCTATCATCCTCCAGATCCTGGTACACACAATGACCTTCTCTAAGGCTGGCCAAGCATTTGTAATGGCTTGTATGAACCAGTCCATCTGGGACTTTGCCATCATTCTAGCACTGAATATTCTGACTATCATGGTCTCCTACTTCACTGCACCACCTGGAACCACGATTAGACATGGGTCTGGGGGTTAAAAACACACAGAGACATGGGTCACTCTTTAAACAAGATGCCAATTTTTATTCCAGAGCGGCTTATATAGGGCTCTCCTTGACTAATGGCCACGCCCTAGCTCTCAGGATTTCTCAGCTGCAAGCCCACCAGAAACCACGCCCCTGCCATCAGGAACTCATGAGGGTCTCGTGCCCAGAGCCCAGGGCAGCTGCGATCACAGGAAAACAAACTGTTTGCTCCAGGAGGCAAGGGGTCATAGAAAATTCAGGGTCTGAGGTTCTGCAGTCCTCAACAGTAAGGGGTCTTAACAATGATCTGGTGTGGGAGACTTTGGTAATCAGACCATTCTTAAGACTCCTTAAACAATGTCTACAGGATGCATTATGAGTTTTCTCTACCTCTCGAAAGTCAGACTCAAGGGGTGCTCTGTTGCCTCTCGTTCTCCCTTTTCCTCTTTGTCATCTGCCTCCCCCACAGATTCTAGTTTTAGGAGTTCCAGGATGGGCTCTTTAACACAGATCTGCTTTGGGATCTTTAACCTTGGCCCCTAGCTGAGGGAAGCAGCAGCTTTCTCTATTATCTAGTTGTAATGCTCGATTGGAGGCTAACACAGAGGATCCCTAGCTCTTTTTTGTGGTAGTTTCTCCCTTACACCTGCAGTCTCCCTCCAGGCTGCTACCTGGGCCTCAGCTAGCTCTCTCATTACGCACAGCAGTGACCAGGTTGCCTCTACAGCTGCTTATTTATCCCTCTGCCCTGGATGCACTCACTACTCTCAAGGCTTGTAATGAGTATCTTCTTTAGATTTTCAGCTATTCTCAAAGCATTTCCATACATCCTGGGTTGACCCTACTCATTGGGCAGGCATGCCATGTTATACAACATAGAAAAAGAATGCCATCCTATTTCTCCCCCAGTGTCCACTGCCTAGCTGGTCTCACCTTAGTTACATGTCTTACTACTCCATGTCCTTGGCACTACCCCTGCAAGTTCTAAAGGGATTAACCCCCATGCCAAAATTCTGTTTGCAAACGTCCTTTTCTACAACTTTGTTTCAGTTGTCTGTCTCATTCTGAGTATCATCCTAGCACTTCCAAACCTTGCTTAAATTCTTTCCTAAGGAGACATAAACAATGTCCCTAGTCCCTGTGACAAACTGGGGTATGATTTCAACAAACGCCACTTTGGGGAACTGATGACTTCAGTAGGTTAACTTACGAGGAGTGGATAATGGGTTATGGGGAGGAGCATGGGTGACCTTAAAAGAGCTACACTGGAAGGTCTGCACCTGATGTTGACAATGATTCCCCCAGGGTTGTGTAGATGGGCTCCCCCGTCCAAAGACCTTTCCCATATGCATACTCTAGCTCTTCCCTGGAACCCTGAGCCCACGGGCAATTACTGCAGAATTGCAAAGAAGCAACTCAGAGGAGTGGCTGTGTACTCAGGGTTCCATGCCTCTCCGTACCCCCTAATTCTGTAAGGAAACAGCAGCCACCAAGTCCAGCTATGGACATTCGTGAGAGGCCCAGCTGAACCCCTGAGGTCGACAGCAGTGTGGCTTAGAGGAGGGGCTCACACAAACAGAGGAGTCCATGTCTATCGTCTGCAAACATTTTCCTTGCTGCCAGGCTGCCCCAGTGCCCGGACTCTCCCTTCCCAATCATCCATTGCCGGTACCCATATCTTCACTCCAGTGTTGCTGCCCAGCTCCTCCCTGTCTCTCTGCTCACGCTTCAGGAAGGCAGCCATCATGTAAAACAATCCAACATGCTCTTCCTATGGATAAGAGCTCTAGAGGAACACAAACAGCTTCTTTTTCATAGACCATCTTTTAGAAAAAAAATATTCTAAGAATTTTCTTTGTATCCTAATGGAGTCACAGATTTGGTCATTTCCTGGGACGTTATTTTCTCGTCTCTCTGCAATTCTCCCATGTAGTACAACCAACTCATCAATGAAACATTTTCTGTTCAGGTTGCCCCCACAAACCACCTACTTGTAAACCCCAGAGGTGTTTTGGAATCCTCACAGCAGTTGACTCCTTGGTTCATGTCAGCAAGCTAAGACTGTCTGTAGACACTCCATGGGGCTGCGGCTCCACATCTCAACAGCACCATTTCCCATTATCACCCTGTGTTCTATTTGGAGCCATCGTCTCAGATGGAAACTCGGTCCAGCCTCTGTCGCTTGTCCTCCCTCCTGAGGTCTTTACTTGGTGTCGGTCTTAGCTGCCACTTCTTTTCTGTGGTACTGGAGAGCGAAGCCAGGGCACTGTGCATATTAAGCAATTATTCTAAACCTGAGAATTCATTATGGGAAATCCTACCAGTTTCATCCAACATCTTCCATTTCCTGTATTCATTTTGTGATCATGCCTCAATTACTTTCCCCACCTCCAATTTTTCAGTACCCCATCCATGCTGAAAATACCTTCTCCACTAGTCTTACCGCATGGCTTCTTGTTGTGGTATGACTGTGTCCTCCGGAAATACATATGGTGAAACAGAGTCTCCAAAGTCAAGTGTTAATGAACTTGAAGGTAGGGCTGCTGATGTAATTAGTTAAGATGACAACTCACATAGTGGCTTTTGTGACTTTATAGGAAGAGGTAAAGGGTTGGGGAGATGGCTCACTAAGTGAGAGCATTGGCAGTGAAAGTAAGAGGCCCTGAGTTCAAATCCTTTGCATCAATATAAAAACAGAACATAGCTACCTGTGCTGTCCACGTTTGTTTTGTCTTGATATGCAATAACCCCTATCAAGTTATGATGCAGAAAACACAAACAACAAAAACACACCCCCTGTTACCTGATATTGGCAATATCTCTGAACTAAATAAACCACTATTGTTTATTAAGTACTTAATCTTAAGGTATTTTATTATAGTAATAGAAAAAGAACCAAGACACAGACATATAGAAAGTAGTGAGGTCACATCTGTCTCTAAGTAAGAACCTCACCTATGGTTTTCAATGCTCTGTCCTCTGGGTAGCCTGTCTGAGAGAGAGGCTTATCTCCTCTATACTACTATAGCATCTGACACACATTTGTTAAACCCTCATCTTTGTATATTTGTGCATTTTTCTTCTCCATTTTGGAACTGTTGAGAGTGTCTCTAAGGTAGAATCTGCATCTGCATCTTTCTTTGTATTTCTAACATTTGGCACCTTCATTATCTCAGAGTTGTAGCTTGAGCCCTGCTTCTCAAATACCCACCTCCATTCCCTTCTAAACTTCCACTCCAACCTCCACTTCCCATGACTCATTCAGTGTAAAGGAGGATGGGTAGGAGGCTGCTGTAGTTTGGGCATAAAATTATCTTTAAAGATACCGGTACTGGACTTGGTCTCCAGCCAGGCACTAATGAGAAGTGGTGATTAACAGCAGGGCCTGATGGGAACTCTTCAAATTACCAAACCATATCAAGAATTACAGGAGCCCCTCCTCTTCCTCTCTTCTATTGCCCACTGGCTTGTGGTGAGTAGCTTTGCCCTGCTGTGTGTATGTTTCAGTCATGGTGTGTCCTGCCTTCCCACAGGCACAAAAGCAGTGAAGACAATTGCCCTTGGACTGGAACCTCTAAAATGTGAGCCACAATAAACCCACTCTCTTATAAGTTATTTGAAGTATGTCTAGTGCATAAAAAGTGATGACCATACCTTCCAAATTTGTACTCCGGTTTCTGGAACTCGCTGAAGATAAGGGATAATGGTGGCAGTCTGAGGGTCCCGTCTGTTTTTATGCAGACATGAGAACATGTAGACATATGTGTGCTATGTACTGGCTGAACAAAACTTTGTTGCTCTGTCGAGAAACACATGTCCACTGGTGCAGTAGCAGCATGGCTGTTAGTGGGGAAACCAGCTGTTTTCTGATCAGATGTCAGACCTGCTCCATAAGCGGGGGGATTGTTTCTAGTCACTGTACCTGTGGTCAAAAGCGATGCCGTAGGAGTTTGGGAGGCTTTAGGCTCTCATCTACTACTGTAGTTTTACCAAGTAGACATGGTCATTTCCTTTGTACTTTTCACCTTTTTCATTTTTTGTTTTAATGTTGTTTAATTATTGAATACCTTTACATAACAGAATGAAAGCCCAACAGAAAATTTACTGTGCTTACTTATGCATTATAGCTAGCCCAAGTGTCACTAAGCACCTCCTCCTTTATGACATTCTGATTATTTCCCTTCATGTTCAGTTGATATCGTATCGTATGAAATGTCACTAAGTGTTAAATTTTTCTGTGCATTTTGATGCTTTGTTTTCTTTTTTAAAAAAATCTTTATTCTTCTCTCATACATTACATGCCAACCACAGATGCCCCTCTCTCCACTCATCCAAGTCATTCCTCCTCCCTTCCCTTTTTCCCCAGCCAGATCCACTTCTACTCCATTTCCCTTCAAAAAAGAGCAGGCCTCCCAGGGATAAGCCATTGAACATGTCCTAACAGATTCAATAAGACTGGCGCAAACCCTCATAGCAAGGCTAGTTGAGACAATCCAGTAGGAGGAAAGGGGTCCCAAATTCAGGCAAAACTCAGAGACATCCACCACTCCTGTTTTTGGGAGCCCCACAAGAATACCAAGCTATTCAGCCATAAAGTATATGAAGAGGACCTAGCTCAGACCCATACGGGGTCCATGTTTGTCCCTTTGGTCTCTGTAAGCCCTTATGAGCCCTGCTTGGTTGATTCTGTTGCCTTTGTCTTCTTGGTTTTCTTGACCCCTCTGTCTCCTACAATACTTACTCCCCCTCTTCTGAGGGATTCCTCTGGCTCACTGGCTTCTCCCACTGTTTTACTATGAGTCTCTGTACCTGCTTCCATCAGTTTCTGGATGACACCCCTCTGATGACAATTGGGCTAAGCACTGATCTATGAGTATAGCAGAATATCATTAGGAATCATTTCATTGACTTTTTTTGTCAGTCAGGTTTGGTTCTATCCTGGGTCTCTGGGCTGTTCTGTCTCTGGTTCCTGGACACTCAGGCTGTGTTAGAACTGGGCCTCAAATTGGACCAGTCATTGGTTGACTACTCTCTCAAGTTCTGCCCCCCTTTCATTACCCCAGCACATATTGCAGACAGGACAGATTGTAGGCAGAAGGCTTTATGACTATGATGGTGTCCCAGTACCATTGCTAGGAGCCTTGCCTGGTTATGGAAGATGTCCACTTTGGGCACCATATCCCCCTTTACCAGGAGACTTAGCTAGGGTCACTCTTACAGCGTCCAGGGAGTTTCCACTGCAATAGGTTTCTACATTGCCCTCCCCATATCCCACAATTCTAGTCATCTCTCCCAGTACTCTTTCCTGATTTTTTTAAAAATAAAGAATCCATAAAAACACAATGGAAAAAGAAAGCATCTTCAACAAATGGTGCTGGTCTATCTGAATGTCTGCATGGATAGGAATGCAAGTTGATCCATATCTATCCCCATGCACAGAACTCATGCTCAAGTGCATCAAGAAATTCAGCAAAAAACCAGACACACTGAAGCTAATATAAGAGAAAGTGGAGAATAACCTTGAACTCATTGACACCAGAGACAACTTCCTGAAAAGAACAGCAATAGTACAGGCTCTAAGATAAACAGTTGACAAATGAGATCTCTTGAAAATGAGAAGCTTCGGTAAGGCAAAGGACCCCATTAGTAGTACAAAATGGCAGCCTACAGAATATGGAAAGATTTTCACCAATCCCACAACTGTCAGAAGGCTAATATCCAAAATCTATAAAGAACTCAAGGAAATAGGCATCAAAAACCCAAATAATTCAATTAAAAGTGGGTAGAGATCTAAATAGAAAATCCTCAATGGAAGCATCTCAAACAATTAAAGAAATGTTCAACATTTAGAAATCAGGGAAATGCAAATCAAAACTACTTTCAGATCCCATCTTATACCTGTCAGAATGTCCAAGATCCAAAACAACTCCTGCTGCTGAGGATGGAGAGCAAGAGGAACATTCCTCCGTTGCTGGTGGGAGTGCAAACTTGTACAGCTGCTGTTGAAATCAATATGGAAGTTTCTCAGAAAACTGAGATTCAATCTACCTCATGACCAGGCTACACCACTCTTGGGCATATGCTCAAAGGATGCTCCATCTTATCCCAAGGACACTTGTTCAACCATGTCCACTGCAGCTTCATTCCTAATAGGTAGAAACTGGAAAAATCCATAGATTTCCATCAATAGAAGGATGAATAAAGAAAATGTGGTACGTTTACACCATGGAGTATTACTCAGCTGTTAAAAACAATGACATCATGAAATTTGAAGGCAAGTGGATGGAACTAGAAAAAAATTATCCTGAGTGAGGTAACCCAGACCCAGAAAGATAAACATGGTATGTACTCACTTATAAGTGGACATTAGCTATTAAGTACATTTTAAAGATATATATTTATACTCAGAGATGAGTGCTGCTCTTAGCTTTGGTCAGAGAATCTCCTAATTTTCAGTGGGCAGAAGTTAATGCAGATTTAAACCTATTGAACTACTTAGACTAAGTGATTGTTGCGTGCCCAGCCATGAATAGGACATCTGTATCACCCCTAGATCAAGGTTTAGGGAATATACTGGAAAAGGAGTCAGAAATGGCTTAAGAGCTAGGAGATGAGATGGAGTATTGTGAAAAACTATTTTCTGGACATGGCACAACTGCTGTACCCATGAACTCAGCAGCTGTGGTTGCCTACATAGGATCCGAACAAGGCCAAGCCCATGAGCAGTGCAGCACAGGCCTGAGAGAGGCCAATATAACTCTATTCCTCTTTCTGGAGCTATGACAGTTAATGGTTGCTATAGGAAGAAGAATCATATCCTTTTGTGGTTTAGCAACTGGTAAGTTACCTTTGCTCAAGTAAATAACTCCCCACACTTATGCCATGCAAGGAACCCTAGTTAGATGCATTGCCCCCCCGACATGCACGCATGTATACACACACACACACACACACACACACACACTATGAAAGTAGGAGGGGAACACCTGTCAGGGAGGAGAAATAATCCAGTGGGTGATAGAGGCAGACTAGTGGGGTTGAAGGGGGGGGATTTAGCATGATACATATGTAGGAAATTAACAATAATAATAAATTGACAATATTTTGGACCTAGTCTTTGCCTGGTAAGGGCAGGTGTGTCCTGTGTACCTAGGCTGAAGAACTGTTCCTGAGGGAGGTAGCCTTGGGACTGTCAGAAAAATGGCCTTGAGTGTAATGGTGGGGAGGGCATCTTTACATGAGAATTCCAAAGGTGCTATCACCCACAACCGAGAGAGAAACACCTGTGAGTGAGGCAATGCATTCAGGGAGCAGAGCAGATGCTCCCAGAGGAGCATGCAGCTGGGTGGAGCAGAGTGCGCTTTCCCAGGGTCTAAGTGGGAAGTTGGGGGAGAGGGAGAGTGGGGTTGCGAACTTTTGGTGTGTGTGATTTGTGGAGCAGCTTAGGTGTAACCAGCGGCACAAATGTGGGATTTGGTGAAGGGCTGGAGATCTCAATGCGTGCCCAACACATAGTCTATATAGCTATTCTTCAGAATAATGAGGATTGTAGATGGGGGAGAACAAATCTCTGTGGAATGAATGAATGAATTTATGCACATTTGAATAAATAAATACACGACATAGCATTAACATAACATTCTCTCTTTCCCAGGGAATGCTGGGGAGGAACCGCCTTGTTTGTTTTTTCTTGTGCATTGGAGTCTTTTGTGGGTGATGTTTATTTTAGTTTACCTATGCACTTATTCTTGTTTTTCAGTTATTTTAAGTTACACTGCTTTAAAAACATTGGTGCAGATGTTACCAGAGAAACGAGCTAACTCTTGTCTTCCTAACTGTGTCAGTACATTTCTCTGTACACGTTCACTGTTAATGGAACATTGATTAAGGACAAGTACATTAACAAGGGATAGTGTGCCATAAAATAAAAAGGGACAGGAGAAAAAAACAGACCCAAACTCAAACCAGCAAGTAGTTTCTTCATACTCTAATCTAAATGAATATTTCTTGGCATTTATAAGACAACTAAATATGCATTTCCTGGGAATACTTTCTATACTCTACTACTGTTGGAAGAGGGGGCCGCTTGTTGGTTCCTGGCTCCCCAGCTAGCTTAGACCTGAAATAATCACATAGAAACTGTATTATTTAAATCACTTCTCGGCCCATTAGCTCTAGACTTTTATTGGCTAACTCTTACATATTAATTTAACCCATTTCTATGAATCTGTGTATTGCCATGTGACAGTGGCTTACCTGCAAATTTTTGGCATGTCTGACTCTGGAGGCGGCTCCATGGCGTCTCTCTAACTCCACCCTTCTTTCTCCCAGCATGCAGCCTAGCTTTCCCCACCTAGTTCTGTTCTTCCCTGCCATAGGCTCAAAGCAGTTCTTTATTCATTAACCAATAAAAGCAACACACAGACAGAAGGACCTCCCACTCTATATTACATTTTGTATGAAGAACTTCCATATGAAGATTTGATGAATGTAGCTAATCCTCACGTCACTGTCCTGTTTCTCTGGGTTGCTTCCAGTCATGCAGAGAGTGTGCCTGGCTGCTTTTTTCTAAGCATATTTTCCTTCCTTCTCCTTCTTCATATTCTTCTTCCTCCTCCTCATGTTCCTTCTTCTCTCCATGCAGGGCTCTATGGATACAGAACATATAGGGAAGAACATGCTATCACTTATGTTCTCTGTGAAGCCTAAGTCCAGAGCCTCGAGCTCCTGGGTGTCTTCTGTGCTACAGGAGGACTTTGTTCCTGGCAGAAGCCTCTTTGGGTTGAGGCTCATTAGGATTGAGTAGAGTGAGATATGTTCTGCTTTGCTTTGGTTAACATCTTCCTCGTATGAAATCTTGGTGCTTTCTCACTTTGTTTTGTATTGTGTTTTGAAAAGTTTGTTTGAGACATCATTGAGACATATTGGTGAGGACACCATGTATATTACAAACAGAGCCAAGAGGCTCCAGACCTGGAATTGACATGAATGTTTGAGGACAAGTTTTTATAGTAGCAGAAGGTGCCATTCAAGCTTCAGAAGGAGGGAAGCAACCAGCAACCCTACCCAGCTATGACTCCTGTGAACCAGATCTATGACAAGACGGTACAATACCCCAGGAGTGGCAAGCGTACTTGGCAGTAACTGACAATACTCTAATTGGTCTTATGGCCCACTCAGCAAGAGAGAAATCGTGCCTGGTATTGGAACCCTAGCCAACTACCCACTGCGGCTGAATCTACAACTATCACTTTAACAAGCCAGCATGATCTCTAACGGCATTCTGAACATTTCCCCTGATTTCCACAGATATGTGTAGCCCCCACTCTTCGGCAGAGAAATGTCTCTTTGCAACAGATGGACACCATTATAGAAAATGCAATCAAATGCAGAGTCCTGGTAAACATATCAACAATACAGCTCCCACAACTAAAGCTCATGAAATATTGTGGGAGAAGAAGCGGAAATATTGTACAATCCAGAGAATCAGGGAGCTTGCTGTGAGGCTCTGTCTCCCAGTAATATCTGGAGCTACACCCAGAAAGCCTAACCAACGTAACTGCCTGACCATGAACCTAACAAGGACAATAATAATAGGCATGCCAAAGAGGAGAGGGAAAACTCATGAGACCTCATCCCCACACAAAACCACAGGCAACTAAGGAAGGCTGACAGCAAATAGTTTTACCCAGGGAAGAGCCCACCAATTGTTCATCCAATACCAAATGGTCAACCCTGAATATATATATATGTATGTATATATATATATATATACAATTAACAGCATACAGACAAAGCATGATATATTTAAGACTGTTTATCTATATACATATATGCATGTTACCACAATGGACAAAGAAATTGTGATTTTGAAAGAAAACAAGGAGGGGTTTATGGGAGGACTTGGAGGGAGGAAAGGAAAAGGAAGGGGGAAGTGCTGTAATTATTTTATTATCTCAAAAACAGAGGGAAAAATTTATGGCTACTAACTTGCATATACAGAGGATACCTAAAAGAATACTTAGATCTGAAGAGAAGGATAAATACTCCCAGGGGGGCACAGGAAACAAATAGACAGTAACAGACAATTAAAAGAGGTTCAAGAGAATAATGGGCATCAATGCACATTATGCAGCCATAACTCTTAATAGTAATAATCTCAATTACCCAATAAAGAGACAATGGGTGACAGACTGGATTAGAAAATGGAATATATCTTTTTTGTTACCTCCAAGAAATACAACTCACCATTGGATGTGGACACCACCTCAGGGGAAAAGGATGGAAAGTATGCTCTGCAAATAGAACTAAGAAACAGGCAGGTAAAGCTATTCTAATGTCTGACCACATACTTCAAGACAAAGATAGTAAGTAAAATAAAAACTGACTATTAAGATATTCAAACTTTAACCGCATAAGCACTAAATATAGATAGACATGATTTTATAAAAGAAGTATTAATAAATAAAAACATACAGAGTAGTGATAGTTGCACTAACTACAAGCCAGCTGGATAAAAACATAACAGAAAAGCATTTGTGATAATGACATCATAAATCAAATGGACCTAACAGGCATCTCTAGAACATTCCATCCTTATACTAAAGAATACGCATTCTCTTTAGCCCATGGAATTTTTTCCTAAACTGATCATAAAGCAAGTCTCAGTAGAAACAGGAAAACTGAAACAGCATCCTGCATCCTATCAGAAAGGAATGAAGCAGGGTATTGATGACAACAGAAACTACACAAAACACAAACTCATGGAAATAAACACCACCCTGCCGAATGGTGATCAATCAAGGAAGAAATCAAGAAATGAATTAATTGTCTTCTATGATTAAACTAAAGTGAAAGCACAACACAGCAAAATCTGAGACACAAAGAAGGCAGTCCTAAGAGGAAAGGTTATCCAACAAGTGCCTGCGCCAAACTTGAGAGAGAGTTTAAAATGTAACGATTGTTATACTTAAATTCCTTAGGAAAACAAGAAAATGCTCACCCACACCTGACCCAACAGTACCCTGGAAGAGATCATCAAAATCAAGGCTGAAATGATAAAAA
Organism: Ondatra zibethicus; assembly: GCA_004026605.1. Lineage (NCBI taxonomy): Eukaryota > Metazoa > Chordata > Mammalia > Rodentia > Cricetidae > Ondatra > Ondatra zibethicus. Next base: position 31,230 of record PVIU01015622.1, read on the forward strand.
TGGACAAAACAATCCAAGTCATCAGTGAAATAGTCAATTCTTGAAGAAATTAACAAGATTGTAAACTTTTAGTCAAGTTCACCAAAAGAGGGGGGAACAATACCCAAATTAATAATATGAGAGACTAAAATGGAGACACTAATACACATTCTAAAGAAATTGAGATTTGCAAGGATACACTATCAAAATATATATTTCACTAAACTGGAAAAGCTGAAAGAAATGAATAGATTTCCAAGTGTGAATGACCCAACAAAGCTAAATAAAGATGAAGTAAATACTTTAATCAGACATAAAGGAACCAATGAGAAAGAACAGATATTAAATATCTCACAATTAAAAAAAACACAGCTAGGTGGATTTAACCTAGAGATTTATCACACATTCAAAGTAGAACCAACACTGAAATTCCAGAAATTATTCAGTAAAATAGGAAGGAACTCCTCCAAATTCAATTTATGAATTCATTATCACTCTGACACCCAAACCAAATAATGACCGACAATAAAAGAAAATTACAGGCCAATCCCCTGATGAACACTGATGAACATTTTCTCAATAAAATCCTTGAAATCCAAATTCAAGAACATACAACATATATCATCTACCTCTATCAAGCCAGCTTTATCCCAGGCATATAGGGAGGTTCAACATATATTAATTGATAACTGTAATCTACCACACACAGAGACTCAAGAAGAGAAACCACATGAACATTTCATTAGATGCAGGAAGAAAAGCCTTTGAGAAAAACCAGTGTTTCTTCATGATAAAAGCCATAGAAAATCTAGGGGCACAGGGGACATAGTAAACATAACAAAGGTAAAATACAACCAAACCCCTGTCAGTGTCTTACTAAATTGAGAAAAACTTGAAACATTTCTGCTAATATCAGGGTCAAGACAAGGATGTCCACTCCTGTTCAATATAATTCTTGAAGTCTTAGCTAGAACAATGAGACAAGAGAAGGAGATAATGGGGATAGAGATAGGAAAGGAAGATGTTAAAATATCCTTATTGGCAAATGAAATGATTCTACACATAAGAGAGCCTAAAGTCTCCATTAGAAACCTCCTACATCTGAAGCCTGTGGTGGTGGCACATGCCTTTAATCTCAGAACTTGGGAGGAAGGGGCAGGTAGATCTCTGAGTTTGAGGTCAATCTGGTCTACAGAGTGAATTTCAGGACTGCTAGGGCTACACGGAGAAACCCTACCTCAAAACAACAACAAAACAATAAAACTAAAACCAACAACAAAACCCAAAATAAATCAAATCCAACCAACCCCCCCCCAAAAAAACACCTTCCTCTATCTGATAAACACATTCAGCAAAGCAGTAGGCTATAAAATTAAAAAACAAAGCCTATAGTCTCCCATACACAAATGATTAATATACAGAGAAAGAAATCTAAGAAACAGTAACAGTCACAACAGTCTTCAAAATGTGTTTGAATAAATTATACCAAGGAAGTGGAAAAATGGATGATGAAAATCCAAGGCCCTGAGGAAAGAAATTGAGGAAAACATCAGAAGTTGGTAAAATCGCCCATGCTCATGGATTGTTAGTATTAATTTTGTGAACCATCCTACAAATATACATCTGCACAGTCCACACACTCTCATCAAAATTTCAGCACAATTAATCTTTCATAGAATATTTAAAAATGTAAACTCCATATGGAAACACAAAACACCTGAGACAGCCAAACAATCCTCAATAATTAAAACCCTGCTGGAGATCTTTGAAACCATGGATTTCAAGTTATACTATAGATAATATAATAATAATAGGTTCAGCATAGACTAACATAAAATAGAAAGTTGATCAATGGGATAGAATCTAGGGTCACTTACAAACCCCCACTTCCAATGACTTTCCTTTATACCCACAGATTGTATCTGTCTACTGTTGTCTAAGAGACTTTTTGTATTAGATAATGCTTAACACAGACCCACAACCAATCAGTGTACAAAGCATGAGATGTCATGGTGCTCAGCCCTTAGGGATATGTCTGTGTTATAGCCCTCTTTCCAAGGCTTAAGGATTATCTAGAAAGGAGTAGGAAGATTACAAGAGCCAGATGTGGCTAATGACCACAATGGGTCAGTATTTTCTGGTCACAGCATGGCGTCTATACACATGAACTCATAGTGACTGCATGCACAAGGGCATCCCCCCCCCCAGTTCCAGCATGGAATGGGGAGGTAAGCATAAATCCTTATCCTTAACCGAGGAGCTATTGACAATTGACTGTTGCTGGGAGAGGGAGAGGGGTGTCTTTAATAGTTCAGATCCTAACAGGCTACTCACATCCATGATGGGCCTACACCCATGAACACATGGGCTTCTCTAACTGGGTGCAGTGGGCTAACAATAAGGGCACATGAGATTGGGAGGGAGTAGTGTTAGAAACCCAGAGGAGGAGTTGGAGAGCTTAGTGGAGTGTCAACTTATACCACGTTATATTCAGATATGAAATTCTCAAGACACCAAACAGCCTATTTACTCAGTTTTAAATTTCTATCCCTATTTGTATTTTAGTTGTGTGACTCCTGTTGCCATGTCCTCAAATGTGTTATCAACCTCCCAGTAGTCTCTATTTATTCTTGTTTCCTTCCTTCCCTCTACCTCTCCTTTCTCTTTTGGACCCACGTTCTTGTATGTATTCTGCAAGCACCCTACTAGTCAGTCACTCCCTAGTCCAATGTTTCTTTCGAAAGGCTTAGTATTGGGCTTGTGTGTGTGTCTGTGTGTGGAGGGAGGCTTCACATCACTCCTTAACTTTTGAATTTATAGGTGAAAGTTATTGTGCTGTTTTTGACACCTGTGTTGACCTAGCACTTTTAAATCTCCAGGTTTGATACATCTCGATTCATAGAAGGTTTTTCTCTTTGTTGGCTGCATTTTCCAGTCTCGCCATATGCCTGGTAGTGGTAACTAGTTTGTGGTCCAGACATGGGGGATTTTAACTACTAGAGTGTAGCATGTACCTTCTTATAAATTCCTTGTGCCTTCTGCAGCAGTGTGATCTCCTTGGGTCTTGCCCCTCATCTCAGGGCATTGTGCTGTCATGTCTAAACCTCCCCATCATGGAGACAGCCTTTCCGTGAACTTGGCCTCATGCCCGTGAGCCCTGCTCTGATGGAAACAGCCTCCAGTCTCCCCACCCCGGAAAGTTTCTTTGGTGATGGTTGTTCTATTAATGGTCTTTTGTCACTTGAAGTTGGCTTTTGTGTCCGTTCTTCTTCTCTCTTTCCATTTTAGTATATGAGCGGAATATAAACTCAGAAACTCATCACACTCTACGAAGAATGATCATTTTTTAATCTTCTTGAGTTCTGATTATTTATTGTAAATTTGACAGTGATGTCTCTATTACCATGGGTTCCACAGAGCTGACCAAAGTATCTGTTATGCTTCTGTTATTGTGGCTTTGAAAGCAGCCTTATCCACATCAACTTGCCCTTCCTCAGTGTTCAAAACTAGCTTTTCATCAATGAAGTTTGTGACAGCTGAGTATGGGGAGAATGAGCAGGCATCTGTTAAACTTGAGCCAGGTGATGCTGGAAGATGTGAGGGCAAGGATTGGTCCCACAGGCACCTTCCGTCTCCCTGGATACTGTCCTACCATCTCTCTTCTTTCTATTTCATCGTTCTTTCTTGGATGTGTTTTCTTCTGTTTTATTTTTTCTATTTTCATCCTTGTGGACATTTTGGACTCTTTCCCTTTCTCTGTTGTGGGTCTCATGCCACTGAGCTGTTTACATTCGGAGAGCAGTTCTCCATCCATGCCTTGTAATTGTGATTCCCTGAGTGTGGGCTCACAGCCATCCTCTGAATCCTAATACAATCCACCAGTAGTCACAGCGAGTCTGCAATAGAAATGGAAGAATATGCAATAAAGAGCAAGCACATCTTCTAGCAAGCAACAAGCCACACCATTACCCAGTCCTTACCTCAGTGAAATCTATAGGTCAACACGTTTTATTTCTGGAGGAACATAGAGCAACGGCATTAGTCATGTCAATCCATCTGTTCCCCTCTCTTCCCAAGGCGTAATTAGTTGACATTTCTTTGGCAGCGTCTTCTGCATGCTTTCTGCAGTGTGCACAGGGCTGTTCTGCTCTGGTGGGCAGGGCTTAGGGAGGCCAGCTTAGTCAGGGAGCCTGGGAACCTTTACCCACCCTGACTTGGTAAAGGATGTGGGCTGAATTGCTCTGCTAGGTGATTTCTAAATTTCTTCTTAGACCTGTAGTTTAGCAGGAAAGTACAAACATGTGTGAACAGCTTCGAAAAGGACGTGGGTGGTGCCTGGAGAAGCTGAGACTGGAGCACCGTCTGAGCATAACAGGGCTGTGCATGGGCTTTTACTCTTCTGACTCTTTTGGGGACCTGCCACCCAGCGCTCAAATAAATCACACATGGAGGCTTATTATTACTTATAAACACCTGACCTTAGCTTGGCTTGTTTCTAGCCAACTTTTCTAGTTTTAAATTATCCCGTCTATCTTTTGCCTCTGGGCTTTTATCTTTCTCTATTTCCGTATACCTTTCTTTACTTTTTTCTCCATGGCTTGCTGTGTAGCTGCATGGCTGGCCCCTGACTGCCTACCCTCCTTGTTTTCTCTTCTTCTTCTTCTTCTTCTTCTTCTTCTTCTTCTTCTTCTTCTTCTTCTTCTTCTTCTTCTTCTTCTTCTTCTTCCTCTTCCTCTTCCTCTTCCTCTTCCTCTTCCTCCTCCTCCTCCTCCTCCTCCTTGTTTCTCCTCCTATTTACCCTCTCTGCCTGCCAGCCCCGCCTATCCTTGCAATCCTTGCTCCTGCCTTGCTATTGACCATTCAGTTCTTCATTAAACCATCAGGTGTTTTAGACAGGCAAAGAATCACATCTTCACAGAGTTAAGCAAATGCAGCATCAACAAAAGCATCACATCTTTACATCATTCAAACAAATGTCTTACCGCATAAACAAATGTAACCCACCTTAAAATAATATTCTATCACACAACTGCCTGCTAACAATTGGTCTTGATTATCAATTGATTGGAATTTGTAACCAACAAGGAAACGTATCTACTAATTGTGTTTAAGAGCTTGTTTCTGGAAAGATTTAACTGAGGAGGAAAGTCCTGCAGTTAATGTGAGCAGCACCAGTCAGTAGGCTGGGGTTTGGACTGAATCAAAAGGATGCTCACTGCTTCCCGACTGGAGACACAGTTGAGCAATGGCTTCCTGCTGCTGCTGCCGCCATGCTGGCCCCAGCATGAAGGTACTCTCAAACTTCCAATTCAAACAGACTCCGTTGTTCTTCTGATTGCTTTGGTCAGGTACTTAGTCAGCACGACAAGAACCAGAACTAATACAGTCACCAAGAAACATGCACTCAAGGCCGAGAGAGCTCGCATCATGGTCACACGTGACTTTCATCAAAACACTCAGGAAGAAGAGGCAGGAAGATCCTGAGTTCTGGCCAGTGATGGTAACCTGAAAATACCAAACAAACAAATAAACAAACAAAAACCCAAACAAACAAACACAAAACAACAAAACAAAGCACAAATTCTGAGGGTATGACTCAGCCATGCAGCGCTTGTCCTCTATGTTCAAGACTTTAGGTTTGATGCCCATCACTGTGGTTTTCTCCAGCTAGGGCTTGTTTGAGTCACAGGTCAGGAAAGGGATGAGGAGTGATACTTCCATTTCTTTTTGTAACCAAGGGAACAGACTGTACACTCCCTCTTGCTCTGGGCTGGGGAAGGAAGGCCAGATGAGGTGGAAGATGGTCCAGTTGGGCATCAAAGGACCTTTTGTTTGTAAATTTATTCTCCTCTCACACAATACATCCTAACTGCTGTTTCCCCTCCATCCACTCCTCCTAGACCTCCGTCCTCCCCCATGCCCCAAATCCACTCCTCCTTTGATGTAGGAAGGTCTTCTGTATTTGTGTGTTGCATTCATTGGTTAAATAAAGAGACTGCCTTGGCCTTTTGATAGGGCCAAGTGGTGGGTGGAGTAGACAGAACGGAATTCTGGGATAGAGAAGGCAGAGTTAGGGAGAGTTGCCCACCATGAAGCCTGCCAGGTCAGACACACTAAATCTTTCCTGGTAAGCCATGACACGTGATGACACACGGATTATTAGAAATGGGTTAAACAAATATGTGAGAGTTAGCCAATAAGAGGCTAGAGCTAATGGGCCAGGCAGTATTTCAATGAATACAGTTTCTGTGTAATTATTTCGAACATAAGCTAGCCAGGCACCGGGCGGCGGGAGCCGGGTGGCCACTGGGACCAAAAGCAGGCCTGTATTACATACTACACTCCTTCATTTCCCTTCAGGAAAAAAGTAGGCCTCTCAGGTGTATCAACTGAGCATGGCATAAGAAGATACAGTAAAACTAGGCACAAACCCTCCTATCAAGGCTGAATGAGGCAACCCTGTAGGAGAAGAAGTGTCCAAGAACAAGCGAAGAATCTGAGACCGTCCCACTGTTAGGAGTCCTGCAAGAACAGCAAGCAACACAACCATAATACATATGCATAGGACCTAGTGAAGAACCATGCAGGCTTCATGACTGTCACTTCAGCCTCTGCCCTAAAGGACCTTCTTGCCTTAGCATTTTCTTTTTGTTTTTTAATTTATTAGATTTTTGGGGGGGGGATCATGATGTTTTTATTTTTTGGTTTTGTTTTGTTTTTCTTTTTTTTCCCCCATGATATTTATTGAGCTCTACAGTTTCCTCTGCTCCCCTCCCTGCCACTCCCCTCCCTCCTTCAACCCTCCCCCAAGGTCCCCATGCTCCCAATTTATTCAGGAGATCTTGTCTTTTTATACTTTCTACTTCCCAGGTAGATTAGATCTATGTAGGTCTCTCTTAGTATCCGTATTGTTGTCTAAATTCTCTGGGATTGTGGTTTGTAAGCTGGTTTTCTTTGCCTTATGTTTAAAAACCACCTATGAGTGAGTACATGTGATAATTGTCTTTCTGTGTCTGGGTTACCTCACTCAAAATAATGCTTTCTAGTTCCATTCATTTTCCTGCAAAATTCAGGCTGTCATTTTTTTCTGCTGTGTAGTACTCCATTTTTTTAAAAAAAAATACCAATCCAAATTACCACTCTCTCCCTCCTCCCATTCCCTCCATACATCCTCCCACCCCACCCCCATCTAATCCTAAGAGAAGGTAAGGCACATTGCTTTGTGGAAGGTCCAAGGGCCTCCCTACTACATCTAGGCTGAGCAAGGAGTACATCCCAAGAGATTAGGATCCCAAAAAGCCAGTACATGCAGTAGGGATAAATCCTAGTGCCACTGATAGTGACCCCTCAGTCTGCCCCATCCATGCAACTGTCAACCACATCCAGAGGGACTAGTTTGGTCCTATGCTTGTTCCTTCCCAGTCCAGCTGGAGTTGGTGAGCTCCCCTTAGCTCAGGTAAGCTATTTTAGTGGATGAATCCTTCATGGTCTTGACCTCTTTGCTCATATTCTCATTCCTTCCACTCTTCAACTGGACCTTGGAGCCCCTGCCTGTGCATTTTCAAAGTGCCTGTGGAGGTCCCCCATAGAGGGAAAGAGCCAGCCCACTCAGCAGGTAAAAGGCTTCTGCCCATGGAGCAGACAGACTGCGCCGTGCCGGCTGTGCCATGCAGGCTGCTCTATGCACCATGCATGAGTGTTTAGCCTGAAGTAGAAACCTAGTTGTGCCACTTGGAAAACAAGTCATGTTCAGTTCCAAGGCGTTCAGAGGAAAACCACATTATTTTCATAGTGAGGAAAAGGGCCCGTGCCTCGAAGCAGGTCTTTACTTAATCAGGATAATGTATTCTCCAGCACTCTCTTCGTAATCTTTGTGCTTAAAAAGAAACTGAAACGTTAGAACTACACTTTATTTGCATTTGGCTTGCTAAAAATATGTGGGGATCCGACCATCAGGAGGTAGAATCTTCCAGGAGAGCCTTTTACGCTACCAGGATTCTTAACAACACAGGCAGATATGTGTCTACGTGTGCTTTAAGCACAGTTTCTCATCCTGTCTCCCTCCCCACCCCCTTTAGCCTCCTTTCTTTCTCCTCAAACACAGTCTCACTAAGTTGGCTTCTAGTTCAAGATTCTCTTTAATTGGCATCCCAGATCCTGGGCTTCCATGTGTGCACTACCATTTTTGACTCTTTCTTTTCTCTAGTCCCCAGATTTGGCTTTATTGCTTAAGTCAATGTTTCTATAAGTTCTCATATGTTGTGTATTTTCTGGGACCCAGTCTTACACTGTTGACTAGTCCAGCGAGCTCTGGCTAAGATATGCCCTGTGCATGCTTTTCTTGGAGTCACTTAGACACAGAAGTGTCCCTGCCTCCGATGAACATTAGTCCATAATGGAGCTGTGTGTTCTCCAAGACCTTCTGCAGGACTCACCATCAGTGTGGAGAATGGGCTAACTCTGCAAAACGAGAACCGGAGTGCTTGGAGTGGGGCCAAGGTTAGCACCCTTGGGAATTCAGGGCATTGCTGATCAGGGTTAAAGGCAAGGGTATGGGGGTGTGCAGCATCACAGGGCCATTTTGTGCCTTTGGGGTTATACCAGGTTAGGGCTAGGTTAGGAGAACACTTCTCCTGTCAGGAGGAGATACACTCCCATGCCAGGGCATGGGATTACAGAGATGGTCAGGAACTGTGTATCTTTTGACTACCATATTCTGGGCCTTCATTTATTCATTATATAAAAACAATACTATTAATGGTTGCAGAAGCTGGTGACATTTCCTTGGGAAAATGGACACGAAATGCCTAACAGAATGCCCAGTGCATGGGACATGACTTAGAATAGAAAAAGACAAATGCAAATTGGCATGAGGGAATCAAGGATACAGTGAGAGCAAGAAAAGGCAGGGTTTACTTTATCAGTGTAGATATGAGAAGAGGTAGATGGAGGAAGAAGAATGGCCGGAGGGGGTGTCTATACCTTCAGAGTTCTAGAAGTTCAGTCCTTAGTGAGACCTCAACTGCTGTGACATTTCCACCTCATGGGGAAATAATTTCAGCTCTGGGATGCCCTTGCCTTTTCCTTCAGGGTTTGCTTAGCTTGTGGTTTCTCGAGTAGAATCACTTGCTGTTTTCTTAGGAGTTTGCTTAAACACTAAAGAAAGCAAACCGAGCCTGAGAAAGTTCCCTCGCCAGGCTCCGGGCTCCAGGAAGCGTGCTGGAGGGCTTCTGTGCGTCTCTCCCCTTCCTATGGATAGTGACCCTTATGATTTTGAGCTTTAGGTCAATGAATGATAAGAACACAACGTTTCCACTGCTGCTTCTCTTTCTCTAATGCTCTCCTTTCTGAAAAACCCAGTTCTCAACCTTCCCCCATTCCCGTGCGGGACTCTCAGGGCTTTCCAACACCACATTCCCCAACAGTCTATCTGACAGGGTGTTTCCTCTCATGGGTGAGGGGATATAGGGACTGCTAGCCATCAGCTGTCTTCTTTCAGTCATTCCGAGATGTTATTAACCCTGCTTCTTTTGACTTCCAAAGAGAAGTTTGATGTAACTCTTGTCCTTGCTCCTTGTTTTTCCTGAAGATGGTCCTCTTGGTCTGTGCCTTCTCTAGTTTAAATATGGCAAGCCTAACTATAGATGTGCCATTTCTGCTGCTCGGCATCTCTGTGCTCCCAGTGTCTGACTGATTTTCTCACCATTATTGTGTCGGGATTTCTAAGTTCCTTTCTTTCTCCAGCTAGTGTGACCATCGCATGACTATTGCACATTTTGTAGGCACCCCCCTTCACCCCCACTTTTCAGTACAGTTGTGAAGCATCTGTTTATCCATCAGCTTGTGGTTTCCCTCCATCCTGTCTCCTCGGCTCAGTCAGGGCATTCTCCACTTCATTCTTTAAATCACATTTTACTTTTTATAATTGAAAAAAATCTATTTAAAATTTTCATACACTACGTTTTTATCATGTTTTCTCCTCCCCAACTCCTCCCAGATTCTCCCACCTCCTGACCCATTCAACTATGTTTTTATCTCCCTTTTTCAAAGAAACATCCCCCAAACCAAAAATCAAAACAAACACACACAAACCCAATATGGTCAAACATGCCAAAACAAAACAAAATGAAACAAAAAGCCCACAAAATAGTATGGAATTTCTTTTGTGGCTGGCCAACTATTTCTGTCCAGTAGGCCTGCCCTGGAGGGTTGTTGGCATACCCAGTGACACTCCGTTGAAGAAAACTGATTCCCGTTTGCCAGCAGATAGCTCCTTGGTTAGGAATGATAGCCTACGTCCATTTCTTCTCAGTGCTGAGAACATGTCTGGCTTGGACCTGTGTCAGTACTGTGTGTGCTGTCACAGACTCTGTCAGTCCGTATGTGCATTGTTCCTGCCGTGTTGGGAGGACACTATGGCCTTGGAGCCATCATTGTCTTTGGCTCATGCAATCTTTCTGTGATGTGGGGGTCCCTTCTGTGTGCTGTGATTACCATTAATGAATAAAGAAACTGCCTTGGCCTGTTGATAGTGTAGGACTTAGGTAGGCGGGGAGGACTGGACTGAATGCTGGGAGAAAGAAGGGTGGAGTCAGGGAATGCCATGGATCCACCACCAGAGATAGACGTGCTGAAACTTTGCTGGTAGGCCATGACCTCGTGGTGATATACAGATTAACAGAAATGGGTTCAATTAAGATGTTAACCAATAAGAAGCTAGAGCTAATGGTCAAGCAGTGATTTAATTAATACAGTTTTTGTGTGATTATTTCAGGGCTGGGCAGCCGGGAACGAACAAGTGGGAAGGTATTGGTGAAGACATCCCATTTAGGGCTGAGTTTTCGAGCATCAGTCACTCTGCCTTTGTGCAGTCATGGGTCTCTGTGGGTTCCCCCCCCCCCCCGAGACAGGGTTTCTCTGTAGCTCTGGGGCCTGTCCTGGAACTAGCTCTTGTAGAGCAGGCTGGTTTTGAACTCACAGAGATCCACCTGCCTCATCCTCCTGAGTGCTGGGATTAAAGGCATGTGCCACTAATGCCCAGCATTTGTGGGTCTCTGTGTTACATCCAAATGGCAAGAAGAGGTTTTAATGATGAGGTTGAGCGAGGCACTGGTCTTTCATCCTGTTTTCTCAAGGTAATGTCTACCCTTGATGTTTTTTGGATTTAGCTGAAAGATAAATCCTGTTTCCTAATCTGAAATGTCAGTCTGTGTTTTCTTATCAGGGAATTAAGACCATTAATATGAAGAGTTATCATTGGGCAGTGTTTATTGATTCCTGTTATTTTGTTGCTGTCCTATAGGTCTATCCCCTTTTAATTTCCTGTTCTGGGATTATTAATTTTGTGTATTTTTTCAGGTGTAGTTGACCCCTTCAGACTGTAATTTTCCTTCTGGTGTTTTCTGTAAAACTTGATTTTTGTATAGAAAGTGCTTAAATTTGGTTTTATTGTAGAATTATTTTTTTCTGTATTGGTTGTGATTGATAATTTTGCAGGGTATCATAGTCTGGGCTGGTATTTGTAGTCTCTAAGAGTCTGCGGACCATCTGTCCAGGCCTTTCTGGTTTCCAGAGTCTCCATTGAAAAGTCCAGTGTTAATGGGCCTGCCTTTATATGTCTTTTTCCCTTGCAGATCAGATTTTATAGTCATTTCTTTGTTCTGTATACTTAATGCTTTGATTAATACGTGACATGGGGAGTTTCTTTTCTGATCCTCTTTGCTGTTCCATATGCTTTTTTTCTTTGTTTCTTTGCTTTGTTAAACATTTTATTCTTTAGATTGGGAAAATTTCCTTCTGCAATTTTCTAAAAAATACTTTCTGTGTCTTTGACCTGGGTTTCCTCTCCTTTTTTTATCCTTATTATTCATAGACTTGGCCTTTTCATAGTGTCCCCAATTTCCTGAATGCTTTGTGCTTGGGTTGTTTTTTGTTTAACATTTTCTTTGGCTGAGCTACCCACTTCTTATACCTGGTCTTTAAGATCTGAAATTTCATTCAATTTCTTGCCAAGCCTTTTCTATAAACTTTTTGTTTGACTTCTTGAGTTTTTCATTTTGAATTTTATTTAAGTTTGGTTTTACTTTAGTGATTCTATCTTATTGTTAAATTCTATTTTTATATCTTGAATTGTTTTCATTATTTTATTTAATTGTTTCGTCTGTATTCCCTGGTCTTCAAAGAAGCCTTGATTCATGTCCCCTTTAAGGTCCTTGAACATATTCATAACTGCTATTTTGACTTCCCTGTCTTGTGTTTCAGTGAAATTGCTTTTCTCAGTGCCTATCATAATAGGGTTTCTGGGTTCTAGAGGAGTTGTATTGTCTCGGCTGTTCATGTTTGTCTTTTGTACTGGGATCAGGCATTTTGGAGTTATAATGTTTGAAGTTATGAGTTATGGTTTGAAGTTTGAGTTATGATGTTCCTTGGGAGATGCCTGATCTTGTCTTTATGGCGCAGGTGTTCTGTTCTGTGGCTGCTGTTGTTGGGGTGTCCTTGGGAGAGACTGTTTCTGTAGGGGGGCACTTGTTGCATGGGAATGGAGATGAGCTAAAAGAAAGGACTAGTGGGGTCAGTTTTCTTTAAGGGGTTGACCAGCAGGACTTTGACTATGTGCTCTTGCAGACAACACAAATTGAACTTGTTTTTTAAAATCTTTTTTTTGTCGGGGAGGCACAAGAGTTGGGGGACAGGTCTGGGAGGACCTGGAAGTAAAAGTGATCAGGGTGCAGTATGTGAAATTCCCAAATAGTCCATAAAAATACCATGTTGAGAAAAGAAAAGGAAAAAACAAGCAGAGTCCCCAAGAACTGAAGCAGGGCATGGGGAGAAGCTCCAGGCAGGCTGGAACACAACACAGAGTCAGTCTAAAGAAACAGGACTGGAGGACAAGCCAGATAATAGCGGCACTCTCTCTACAGAGTCTCGGCCTAGTGTGGCAGCTGAGGGTATCTGGTAGAGAGCGGTGTTGGTGATGTCTGTGGGTAACAGAAAGACATGGAGATGAACTAGAGTGAAAGGCTGTAAGGGGTAGCAGCAAAAAGCTAAGGGGCCCTGGGTCTGTGCTAAGAAGCACAGTTCCTGGAAATGGATCATATTTTTTTCATTTCTTTCATGGCGATTTTGGGTTTCTAGAATGTATACTGTGTGTGTAAATATTAGAGGCCCAGATTGTGGCCAGGATCACTGGACTCCCCCTAACACTGCCCAGACAGATGTTGCCCAGGGTTATCTCAAATTTGAGTTCAACCAATTCTCCCGTCCTCGGCACTGGAGTATCTGGAACCACAGGTTTATGTCAAGGTGGTGCCCAGCTCATCTGTTCTTCAGGGCAGGGCCTGCACATTCCCTGTTCTCACAGGGAATCCTGCTGGAACAGTGAAGTGTGTTATCTTAGTAAAGTGTGCTGTCGTCCCATGATCAGGTCTGCATTTCAGCGAGCCTGTGGCTTTGGACTGTGACCTTCACTGGTCCTCGGAAGGAGCCCTCCTTTAGGTGAGAAGGCCTGGAGTTATATCTCTGTGCTCTTTGGTTAGGCTCTGGTACAGTGATTATCATTATATCATATCAGACACAAGATTATATTATTGTCTTTGTTAAAGGGATAAGGATTACCCAGGGTAGATTTCAAAATGATGTTCTTTCTCTCCCCGCTGGAAATACATGGATTTTTCTATAGTCTTCTCCGTGGGAACTTGATGGTCTTTAGGACTGGGACCCAGTACTTTTTAACTCTTAAGGCACACTCTGCTCAAACTTCAGTAGTCGGCACTAACTAATTGCCCCAGCAATTGCTGTCTTTGAGGTCAGCTTTTGCTCCCAGTGAGTTGTGGTTCTCTGCATCCGTTTTTCTCTGCAGTTTTCAGGGTAGTCGTTTGCTTATGTCCTTAGTTTGTGTGGTATTCTGTAGTTCACTTGCTTCTCCGGAGAAAAGCGCATGGCTGTATAGCTTTTTGCATGTTTGTATGAAAAGAGATTTGAACTCTTCCTCTGGGAGAGAAAGGCCAAGCTCTCGAATGTCAGAACCTTGCTCCTGGAGAGCTCGCCTCAGGCCAAATTAGCATGTTCTCCCTGGACAGAGTCACTGGTTTCTACTTTCTGTGTTTCTTGTTCCTACTTCTGGTTCTGGGAAACATCTGGAACCTGTGCTCCCAGTCTGAGGCCACTGTGATTCTGACTGGATGCAGCTGAAGGCATGCAGTAATTGCCGTGCTGTGTGCATACTTGGGAGAATAGGTACCAATGCTTGCGTTCTGACTGTTGCGGAGAGAAATCATGCAAAGATGTTGTCTGTCATGAGAAAACAGGGCTTTCTCCACATGGACTCATTTTGGCCAGTAGAACCATGGTGATATTAACTGCTCAACATTTAAAAATTGTCTGAGGCTTAAGGCATGATACCTTCCTGTATAGCCCTGGTCTGGATATTCACTCCTTTCTGCATGTACAAGCTTTCTATAAGGATTTGATCCTCCCAAAGATGAACAAATCCAGGGGTACTTAAGTCCCTTATCTATAATGATCAAGTATCTGCATATATCCTGAGCATTGTGCAGATTATTATCATGTAGTATTGGTTAGCCTTTGGGGGTTATGTGAAGAGTCAAATGGTGTGTCCGTGCTCTGCACAGTGGGAAAGACTCACACAAAAGTGTGTTAAGCGCTTTTGCAAGGGTTCCCAGAAGAAATGTTTTTCTTAAGTATTTTCAGTCGGAAATTGATATAATCTAAGAATTATCTCACAGATGCAGAAGCTAGTTTGATTTTCTCTCACTTTATTGTGTGACTGATGGTTTGCCTGTTTGTTTGTGTTTGTGTGTGTGGTGGTAGGACTGAAATCCAGGTTGTGACATTTTCTAGGCAGGTATTCTACCATGGAGTTAGAGCCTGCTCTTACAGATGGCTTATAAAATTTGTATTTAAGCATGTTGATCCATAGAGAATATTTTTCCAATAAAAATTTCAAATTTTAATGAATAAAATAAATGGGGATGCTGTACAGTGGTGGCGCATGCTTTTAATCCCAGCACTTGGGAAGCAGAGGCAGGTGGATCTCTGTGGGTTTGAGGCCAGCCTGGTTTACAAGAGCTAGTTCCAGGACAGGCTCCAAAGCTACACAGAGAAACCCTGTCTTGAAAAAAATCAAAATAAACAAATGAATGAATGAATGAATGGGGGCTAGAGAGATGACTCAGTAGTTAAGGGTACACACTGCTCTTGGAGAGGACCCTAGTTTGGTTACCACACTGCACTGAGCAGTTCGCAAGTGCCTGTCACAGTAGCTCCAGGAGATTCTAAGCCCTTTACCCTGCCTAGGTACTAGCACCCACACTTGCACGGATGTATCTCCCTCCCATAATCACTAGATACATATTCACATAATTACAAAAACAGTGAACTTTGCAAAGAATTAGAATTGTTTGGCACAGGTTGACTGGAGAGAGATTTCTCACCCTGATGGCCCCCAGTTGTGGCTCACGAAGCACCTCAATCATCTAGCTGCCTTATACACAGCATCATTGCAGCCGCGCAGATGACCCAGAAAGGCCTTCGGGATCTTTTTTCCTACTTTCATTGGAGGATACCATTATCCTCATGACAAGTAAAGCTCATGGCTGAAGTAGGGACCCCAGTACCTGCATCAGAGAACCGCCCAAAGAGCAGTTAGCCATGTAGAAGAAAGCATAGCCCTTCCAGTTCCCCAGCAGGAAAAGATGACTCTGACAGTTGTGACGAGATCACAAGTTAGTGTCAGCTCTTGCTTCCAGGCAGAGCCCGGTCCTGTTCTGCGTAGACTGCAGTCCTGAAGAGACAGGAAGTGACTCTGAAATATGAGGAAATGCAGTTGGAGCTATACTGTCACAGAAACTTACAGGAGGTTAAGAACGCCACTATAAAACCCATTATGTTGGATGCTAACTTTTAATGTAAGAAGAAAAATAAGATTGTTAGACAACTTTGTCATTCATACACACACACACACACACACACACACACACACACACGTATACATAATTTTATGTGTATTTGTGTTTTTGCCATGGGTGTCAGGTCCCCTGGAACTGGAGTTATAGAGAGTTGTGAGCTGCCATGTGGCTCCTGGAAATCGCACCCGGGTCCTCTGGAAGAACAGTCTGTGCTCTCAACTGCTGAGCTATCTCTTCAGCCCTCAAACCTTGTCATTCTTGAACAGTGGTGCTCCTGTGCCCAAAAGGGTTTTGCCGCACCAAGAGATGGCAAGCCCAGAGAAGCTGAATACCTAGGTGAACCCAAAGAAAGCATACACAGAACCTCCTGGAAGTTGGAAGCAAACAGGATCATCAAGCAAAAGTTGGAAGCCAGGGGCGGGGATAGAGGTGGGAGAAATTTCATCCGATGGATGGAGATAGAGACAGAGACCCACAATCACATCAGAGCAATGGATTGAGCCCCCAA
>PVIU01015623.1:0-39812 GCA_004026605.1 Ondatra zibethicus
CATTCACACACACAGTCAGGAAGCAGGGAGAGATGAATGCTGGTACCTGCTGGCTTTCTCCTTTTTACTCAGTTTGGGATCTCAGCCTGAGAGCTGGTGCATCGGCATTCAAGCTGGGTCTTTCCCCATCAGTTAATCCTCTCTGGAAATGTCCTTACAAGTGTTTCTGAGGAGCTTCTACATCTGCTTAGCTGACAGTGAGCATCAATCAACACGATAAAGATAAATCTACTCATAAATAAATCAGTCTGTAAGGAAGGTGGTGCACTGAGATCAGAGTGCTATGACACCAGAAGGCGAGCAGAGAAAGAGAGGAAAGGCTGGTCCCATGGTCCCACTCTGCTTTTTCATTGTTGCTCATTTATTATTTATGGGTGTTTTGCTTGCATGCATGTCTGTGCACCATGTGCCTGCCTGGTTCCTGGAGAGGACAGAGAAAGCATTGGGTTCCTCGGAACTGGAGCTACAGACAGTTGTATGTCACCACGAAGTGCTTGAAATTGGATCCAGGTCCTCTGGATGAATAGCCAGTACTCTTAACTACCAAGTCGTCTCTCCAGCCCTAAAATGAATTTCTTAGGCCCGTAACCATAAATCCAGCACTTTGGAGGCTGAGGCAAGAGGATTGCCAAAAGTCTGAGATCAAGGCCAGCCTGAACTATATAATGAGTTCTAGGCCTTCCAGGGAAAGACCCTCTCTTAAAAGATAATTTTTTTTGTGGTTTATTATCAGTAAATGTTTATCTATGTACCTATACATTTTAATTTCTTACAAAAGTGTAGTGAACATAGCTTTATTAGGAAGAGTAAGAAAGGAATCCTAAGAGTAAGAGGGTCTCTAAGACAGGAATACTAGGCCTTGAGACGGGTCAGTTCGATGCCCAGGACTTCCACACATGTGCTGTGGCATGTAGGCATCTCCTACCTAACACACATCATACATACTAAATGAATATATAAGTACAATCAAACATTATAAGATAATTTATTATATTTTTTCATACATCTCAGCTGCAGCCTCCCCTCCTCCCAGCACCCGGCACCTCTGCTCTCCCTTAGATTCACTGCTCTCCCATTCCCCTTGAGAATAAAGCAGGCCTCCCAGTGTTAGCACCTGAACTCGGCATGACAAGATGAAACATACGTCCTCATATCACTCTGAACAAGGTAACCCAGTAGGAGGAAAAGGGGCCCACAAGCAGACAAAAGAGTCAGAGACACCACCCCCACTCCCATTGTTAGGAGTCCAACAAAAACTCCAAGCTAAAGAACCCCAGCATGTATGCACAGGGCCTGGTGCACACCCTTGCAGGCTTCGTGGTGGCTGCTTCAGTCTCTGTGAGTCACTGTGAGCCCTGCTTGATTCTGGGGGTAAGAAAACATTTAAAGAGAGGAATATCCTATATTTCTCAGGCAAAATGAGCTGTGAATGAAAGCGGAAGGCTTTCTCTAGGAAAGGCATCTCTGGGCGATCTCGTCATGGTAAGGCTGTCGAGAATCTGGGTATGGCGGTGCATGCCTATAACCCGAGCACTTGGGAGGCTGAGGGAGGACGATGGTCTCAGGCCAGTCTGGGTCACCTAGACAAATCCTGTCTCAAAACAATACAGCACAATTATTATTGTATAGGTATACAACAACAATAAATAAAAGAAAAATGGGCAAAAGGTTACATGCCTATAATTTTATCACTTGAGAGGCTTGAGTGCAAGGTAAGCCTGCTATGCGTAGTGAGATTCTATTTCTAAATAAATAAATAGGTTGAAAAACAAAGTATGGTGGCAAATAGTTGGAGCCTAGCAGGAAGGTCAGGAATTCAAGGCCAGCCTGTGTCCTGGAGACTCTATCTCAAAGATAAATAAGTAGGGGACAGCGAGATGACTCAGTGGCAAAAGTGCTTGCTGTGCAAGCCTGACTATGTGAGCTTGATTCCTGGAGTCCGGGGGAAGGAAAGAACCAGCTCCTTCCGGTTGGCCTTCGACCTTCACGCTTGCACCATGGATGCCTGTGTCCACACACGCACGCTCACACACACACACACACACACACACACACACACACACACACACACACACACAATAAGATAAACCTAAGCCAGATATCATGGTGCACACTTTTAATCCCAGCACTCCAGAGGCAGAGGCAGGCGGTTCTCTGTGAGTCAGAGGCCAGCCTGGTCTACAGATCAAGTCCCAGGCAACCCAATGCTACATAGTGAGACCCTGACCTGAAAAAAAAAAAGGATAAAATTCAAACTGAACTAAAAGGACAAGCCATCACAAAGAGCTGACCAGACTCCGTATGCAGATGGCAATAGACACGGAAAGGTTTCCCCTGTCACATGTCCTTTGGGAACTGTGCATTAGGGTATCAATAAGAAGCCACTATACACTAGTAGAATCGACAGCATTCAGTGCTGGTGAGGACAGGGCAAACTGAGCACATGTAATGGCTGGTGGGAATATAGAACAGTACAGCGTCTGTGGAGGGTGAATCAGAAGTCTTCTTTCTTCTTACTTTCCTTCATTCTCTCTCCTCCTTCCTTTTTTTTTTCTTCTGAGACAGGGTCTCATTATGTAGCTTCCTGGAACTCACCATGTAAATCAGGCTAGCCTCGAACTCACACAGATCTGTCTGTCTCCCAAGAAGTGCTAGGATTAAAGGCATGTGTTTCCATAGCTATCTTCTTAAAAAATTGTTTGTGTGAGTTGGCCTTAGAAGCCAGGCGGTGGTGGTACACGCCTTTAATCCCACCACTAGAGAAGATTGAGTGGATGAGACAGGAACTCGCTCTTTCAGTCTGAAGATTTCAAGAGAGGGGATCCCGGAGTTTGTTTACAATTGAGAGGTGAGCAGAAGGTGTGACTGCAGCAAGAGTGGAAACAAGGAGGCCAGTCGGAGACAGTACTGTCAAGAGTTTTGGAGAGACAGAGTTTCTGTAGCTTTGGAGCCTGTCCTGGAACTCCCTATGTAGACCAAGCTGGCCTCAAACTCAAAGAGATCCACCTGCCTCTGCCTCCTGAGTGCTAGGATTAAAGACGTGCACCACCACTGCCCAGCTGAGAAGGACATATTTGAGTAAGAAGTATAATTTAAATGGTTTTTGTGTCAATTAAAGTGGCAGAGACTTTTAAAAAAAATGTGTGTGTGTGTGAGAGAGAGAGAGAGAGAAAAAAAGTGAGAGAGCGAGTGAGCATGGGAGCAAGCTTGTAAATGCTCAGAGGCCTGAGCCATAGGATCCTCTGGAGCACAGTTACACCTGGTGCTGGGAACAGAACTTCGATCCTCTGGGAGAGCAGTGCAAACACTTAATCCCTGAGCTGCCTCTCCAGCCCTGGTCAGCAGCTTCCTAACAAAACCGAACATAGTGTGACTAAACAATCCAGTAATGCCACTTGCTGGTATTTATAACCTACATGCTCTGAAAACTATGTTCGTTCAAAAGCCTGGTTTACCAGTTTTTTGTTTTTTTTTTTCCACCAGGTTTCACCTGTTTACTGGCAGAGCTGCTCCATTCACCTTGCTGGAACTTCGAAGCAACCAAAACGTCCTTCAGTTTGTTACAGTTTGCATCACTGCAGTCGGGCAACCTGACGGGCAGCTCAACATTCGGAGTCTCAGTCCCTCACGGTGCAGAAGGCAAGGTGGAGCTGGTAGCACAGGGATGTGGGGTCGAGACTCTTCCCATGGCTGTCACCATGAACAGAAAAGGCCAGAACAAGAAGGGGGTATACCTTACTCCTCCCAGCTGGACTCCTGTGACAGCTCATCTTGGCTGTCAACCTGAACACTTCTGAAATCAACTAAAACTCAAATGCTGAGCACTACCATGAGACATTTTCTTGATCATATTATTTAAAGCAGGGACACACACCGCAAACCTGGGCCACTCCTTCTAATGACAACCCACACAAAAGGACACGGAAGAAGGAAACTTGTCTTTTGCCTCCTTGCCCTCACTCTCCATGGCAAGCGCGACTGGTATTAAAACCAGTTTCTTCAGGATTCCAGTGCAGACTGAAGGCCAGCAGCTCCACAGGGACCCTCCAGACAGGGACTGCTGAGACATCCAGCCTTGTGGATGCTGCCATTGTTTTGTCCTTTCTGTGCTAAGACAGCCATCGTTGGACCACCTGGGTCATATCCTGCAAGCCAGTCTGATAAATCCACTTTTAATATATGTATATGCATGTTTATATATAAGTATATGTAAATATAAGTTCTGTTCCTTTAGAAAAGCCCTGACTATTGTACATCCCATCCTGAAGGCTTCATAGCCTTCCAAAACAGTCTTACCAGCTGTTGACCAAGCATTCAACCACATCGGCCTGTAGAGCACCTTTCAGAGTCAAACATAACATTTTGTCCCTGGACCCAGGGTCTCTTTGCCATCCCATGATGCAAAATACATTCAGTCCAACTTTGAAAACCCATAGTTTGGTCGCTGTTACGACGGTGTTCATAAGTGAGTTGACGCACTTACGAACTGTGGTACTTCCATCAAAAACACTGCTTACCGCTACAAGACACAAGCTACCAGGTCATGAAAACATCTGTGGAGAACTTGGGTTTACATTACCAAGTGAGAGAAACCAACCTGAAAGGTCCTATGTGTTCATCTACACGACATTCCCAAACCCACAAAATAATGGAGACAGAGAAAGGTACAGCAATTGATAGAAATTGTGGGTAGAGGGATGAATGAGTGTTTCCTTTTAAAGATTTGTTTGTTTGTTTATTATGTATACAGTGTTCTGTCTGCATTTGCATCTGCATGCCAGAAGAGAGCACCAGATCTCATTATAGATGGTTGTGAGCCACCATGTGGTTGCTGGGAATTGAACTCAGGACCTCTGGGAGAACAGCCAGTGCTCTTAACCTCTGAGCCATCTCTCCAGTCCCAAATGAGTGTATTTTTTAATTAATTAATTAATTAACTAATTAATGTTTATGTTTTTGGGTGTTTTGCCTGTATGTCTGTCTGTCCACCATTGCACCATGTGTGTGCCTGGTGCCCTCAGAAACCAGAAGAGGGTGTCAGATTCCTTGGAACTGAAGTTACAGATGGTTGTGAGCTTCCATGTGGATGCTGGGTTTCAAACCCAGGTCCTCTGGAAGAGCAGTCAGTACTTTTAACCACTGAGTCAATCTCTCCAGCCATCAAGTATATTACTTTTAAGGGAACTAAAATTGCCCTGTACAATATTGATAGAACCCATATGTCATTATCTGTTTGTTCAAACATAGAAAGTATAAATAACACCAAGAGTGGACCCTGATCTGAACCATGAACTCTGGCTGATAATAATATAAATAGAGGTTGATTGATTGTAACCAATGTTCCACTGTGGTACAGGATGTTGATAACAGGAGAAACCATATGTGTGCTGTAAGGGTGTGGAAATAATATTGCTTAGAGCCTAAAACACACACACACACACACACACACACACACACGTGTGTGTGTGAGTGTCTGTGTGTGTGTGTATCTCTGTGTGAAAATAAAAATAGAAATTTTTAAAAACATCTAAAAATGATTACATTGTGGGTTTTTTAGACTTGTTTATTTCATGTGTATGGGTGTTTTGTCTGCATGTACATCTGTACACCAGGAGAGGGAATTTGATCCCATGAAACTATAGGTATAGATGGTTTCCACCATGGCACTGGAAACTGAACCCAGGACCTCTGGAAGAGCAGCCAGTGCTCTCAGCCACGGAGCCGTCTCCAGGCTCCTACACTGTGTTTTAAAATGAAAGCAAACAGCTAATGATGATCTGAGGGTGTAGCTCTGTGGGAGAGCTCTTGTCTACCATGAGAAAGAACTAGAATCACTGGAATAACAGCTAAATTAAAAAAAATAATGCTGAAGTGTTTAGGAAGACATAGAAATAAAGTAGTAAAGTTCAGCTGGGTGGTGGTGGTGCATGCCTTTAATCCTAATACTTGGGAGGCAGAGGCAGGCGGATCTGTGTGAGTTTGAGGCCAGCCTGATCTATAACAGCTAGTTCCAGGACAGGCCCAAAGCTACCGAGAAACCCTGTCTTGAAAACGTCATTTATGTTGACATTACTGGTAAAATATTAATATGCCAGCAGCTGAGAGAACACAGATGGAAGAAAGACAATATTTCTTTCTTTCTTCCTTCCTTCCTTTCTTTTTTTTTGAGACAGTTTCTGTGTAGCCCTTGCTGTCCTGGAACTAGCTCTTGTAGACCAGGCTGGCCTCAAACTCACAGAGACCTGCCTGCCTTCCCCTCCCAAGTGCTGGGATTAAAGGAGTACACCACCGCCGGGCTGAGAGACAATATTTTTTCT
This sequence comes from Ondatra zibethicus, assembly GCA_004026605.1. Classification (NCBI taxonomy): domain Eukaryota; kingdom Metazoa; phylum Chordata; class Mammalia; order Rodentia; family Cricetidae; genus Ondatra; species Ondatra zibethicus. Next base: position 6,318 of record PVIU01015623.1, read on the forward strand.
TTTTAAGATTTATTTATTTATTAGGTACACAGTACTCTGCCTGCATTTGTGCCTGCATGCCAGAAGAGGGCACCAGATCTCATTATAGATGGTTGTGAGCCACCATGTGGTTGCTGGGAATCGAACTCAAGACCTATGGAAGAGCATCCTGTGCTCTTAACCACTGAGCCATCTCTCCAGCCCCTGAGAGACAATATTCTTAATTGCAGAGTTGGAGGTATAGATCAGTGGTGGAGTGTGTGCTTAGCATGTTCAAAGTCTTGTGTTCGAATTCCAGTTCTTTCTTTCCTCTGTCCACCAAGAATTTGCTAAACTAATGCCCTTGTGTGGATCAGTGTTATGTGAGTTTGACACAAGCAAGAGTCGTTTTGGAAAAGGGAGCCTCAACTGAAAAACTTTCTCCATTAGATTGGCTTGTGGGCACGCCTGTGGTGCATTTTCTTGATTGATGTTTGATGTGGGAGGGGCCAGCTTTCTGTGGACAGTGCCATCCCTGGGCTGGTGGTCCTGGAGCAAACAGGCTGAGCAAGCCACAAGGAGCCATTCTGTAGGCAGCTCCCCTCCATGGCCTCTGCTTCAGTTCCTGCCTGACTTCCCTCACTGACGGACTGTTACCTGGACAAGCAAGATGGATTAAATGGTCCCCATGGTGTTTGGTCACAGCGATAGAAACAGCAACCTTTAATAGCACATAAGAGAACACTGTGTGAAAACAAAATGGAAGGGAAAAAAAGAATATTCCATAGAGAAACACCATCATCAGGGCCAGTGAGATGGCTCAGTGGATAAAAGTGCTTGCCACACAGCCTGTAGACTTGGGTTTGATTCCTGGAACCCATGGTAGAAGGAGAAAACTCACTCCTCAGTTACCTTTTGACTTCTACATGTGCACCATGGTATACATGTACACATACATTCATACAACCACACACACACACACACACACACACACACACACACACACACGCACATTATAATATAAAAAGAAATAAAATACAGCAATAAGAAAAACAAGCCATCAGTTGTTAAAAGGTGACTGTGAAGCATCAGATTTGATTCTGGGGGGATGACCAAGTGAATAAAAAGTGCTTGCCACCAAATCACCATCATCTTTGTTTTACCAAGGAGGAAACTGGAAGTGCCTGGATTCATTTCCAGACAGTCTATGCCATGGCACAAAAATCTGTGAATTCTACTCAGAGAGGGGAACTCTGGAGGAGGAAGCCACAAGATGAGTTGGAGGCAGAGCACACTCTGGTCTGAGGGAACAGGCTGACTCCGTCAGAGCGGGAGAGAACCATAAGGAACCAAAAGTTGCTGACCTTTGAAGGTACTGGGACATTCTGATTTCAATCAAAAAAAGGAAGAAAGGCCCAAGACGATGTCAGAGAGATCAGCAGGGGCTGGGCTAGATCATGTTGGACCTTGTTAGGACTTTATGTAGGGAAGCCACGTGAATTTCCTTGTTTCTGTATTTATTGGTGCCAGGGAATAAATCCAGCACCAGGGTTTGACTGTGCAACCCAGGCTCGCCTTGAACTCAAGATTTTCTTGTCTCGGCTCCCAAAATGCTGGGATCGTAGATGTGTACTACTGGGCTCAGCTTCTTCACTGACTTCTAAAATGCCTGGTGGTATCTGGAGAACACATTGCGAGGGAAGAATGGAATCAGGTAGGCTGGTGACTGGAGACAGACAGGGAGGGAGGGTCTAGGGCTGGCCAGGGAGCGCACAGCTCCAGCCTCTGAGCACTGACAGACTGAAAGTGGAGACCCTGGGGAAAAAGGGAAACCAAAGGTCTCTGAATCTGGGACAAACAGGTAGTGGGTTTGTTCCCGGCTGTGGAGCAGTTAAGGGAAAGGAACGGAAGCCCAGGAATGAGAACAAAGCTATTTGAGAATTCATGAGTTTCCACTGAGGAGGTGGTCTGTGGGAGTGAGGGTTGAATACTCTCAGAGCCTGGCCAGGTCAGAGGAATTCACATCCGTGGGCCAAACGGAGCCTTTAGGAAAGGAGTCATCCTAAGACGGTAAAGAAGATCCAAATTCAGGCTTTCAGGAGAAACCTGGCAAACGTGGCCTCTTGGTGTTTCTTCTTTCCTCTTGCAGCTGAGAGTTTCAGAACTTGAGGAAGCAGAGCTCATCGTCGCCCTGAACCGATATCAGAAGGAGGCACCTTTGGCTACAGACTAGCAACACTCAGGGTGGTGCTGGAGATATTCTGTGCCTAGAGAAGATGGAGTGGGTGTCCTTTTCCTAGAAAAGCCACCAGCTCAGCAGGGGTCAGATGAGACAGTGGATACGGGTGGAGCCTTGGGGATGAGGTACTGAGTTCTCAACTAGTAGGACCTCACCTTGGGTGCAATGACAGAAACAAGATCCCTAGAACAAGAGGTCCCCACCTGGTGTACCCCCTCCTTATCTCCCTGAGATGTCTTTGCTCCTTAGACTTAGGGGCTATTCACTTCAGGGAAGGCTGGAAAGACAGGAACCTAACAAGATGGGCCACGCCACATGTACTGTCATTTACAGTCATTACCAGGCCCTCTCGAGGCACTGCTGAGTGGCAAGGAAGAGCCACCAGTGGGCAAATCCAGCTGACTTGGGAGCCCCTGCTTCCCACCACGTGGTCATTTCAGATAGAGTCAGCGAGAGCACAGGAGTGAGTCCTCCCTCTCTTTGAGTTGTTGTGGGCAGTGGGTTTGTCAAGTCCTACATTAAGTAACCCGTATTGTGAAAGGTGTGGTGTCAGCATGAAACTTATTTTCTTACCTTTCTAGAGGCTGGAAATCCACCAAGCAACTGGCAGGGTTGACTTCCCCAGAGGCCTTTTTACTGGACTGAAGATGATGCTTTCCGTGTGTTTCCACATGAATTTCCTCTAGATATATCAGGGTCCAAGCCGGTGGCCTCGGATTAGATGAATGCCCATCTGAGGCCCTTATTAGCCACCCTGAGGCACTTATTTCCAAATGCAGTTACATTCTGAGGTAATGGGGGTTAGAACATCAATATATAAAACAAAAATTGAGACACGATTCATCCCACAATGAGTGGAAAACTTTTTTAGAACCATAGGGATGGATTAGAACAATAATAATCCATTCTTAATGTTTGTTTCCAGGCACACCCTGGGAACCTGGCATCACCCCGCTGCGCATGGCAAGCAGGTCCCTGACTACACACAGGTGCAAAGTTCCCTTTAAGAGACAAGCTCCGCTCACTCCCAATCTCTCTTTCCCGCTGCTCTTCTGAAGGGCCAAGCAGGCCTTTGCCACCCCCCTTTTGTCGCTTCCCCTACTCCGTCTCTCTCTCTTTCCTCCCCTCCACCGTCCTCGCAAGTGGCCCCCTAACCAGGGACCCCTCCCTATGGGGAGCTCAACCTGGTCAGACTGATCCCATGAGATGCACAAAAATAAAGGTAAAGAGAGATAAAAAAAAAATGAAGGTAAAGAGGAGAGCACAACTTTATGTGTTGGGTGTGAAACTGGACAGACAGGACCCAGAGACAGGCAGTCAGATGTTAGTGCTTTGAAGGAGATTCTGAGGAACCTCAGATGTAGGCAAAAGCCTTATAGCTCTGTCAACTCTTGGACTAGGTCCAGGACACGAGCCTTTGGTTTCCCCAAGAAGGAGCAGTAAGTTTGGATACTTGGGAGAGAATGGGTGAAGAGTTGGGGTACAGAGCATGGCGGGAGGACCCGAAGGTCTTCACATTTTCACTTTTGGTTTATGAAGCCTTAAACGTGATTCTGAGGCTCTGATGTCATTTCCCCATGGAAAGGCAGGCTCTGAGAAAGTGGAGCCTGGAGGAGCCCAACCTCAGCCAACCCTTCCTCCTTGGCGACGAAGGGCTGGAAACTGTCTGCAAGCTTACCAGGGAGTCAACAAAGTTACCCTAAGGGCGTGGAGAGAATTGCTCTCCAAAGGAAAAACCCTTATTGCCGACTGAGATTCGTGAAGACCTGAAAGAATTAGACACAGGCTTTGTGGTCGGACTTTTACACGCAGCCCTGAGAGAAGCATGTTGCTGAGGAAAGAACTTACTGGTTTTCGAGATTTTTTTTTTTTCCATTTTATAGCAGGATGACCCAAAGAACAGAGACCAGAGGCCTCGATGTTTTGTTTCTCTCTCTTCTCAGTCAGCTTCCAGAAACTATGGAGAGCTGCCACTGGGCCAGAAGTCAAGCTGCAGTGGGAGCAAGAGAGCGATAAGATAGGGAAGGAATGTGGGAAGCCCATGAAGTCCTGAGGAAGTGGGAATTGTTGACATGGTACAGCTGTGTTATGATTCTTAGATGCCTAAGAATCATAGACATGGCAAAGCCTTCCCCCCCATCTGAAGTTCCGAGGAGTGGCGGAGCCTTCCTCTGGTTCAACTACCACTGTTTATGAATGACTGACCTCCTACAGCATGATAAGGTACCACTAGACTACAACTTACAACTCAAAATATATTTCAAATTAACTAGTGTGGGAGCTGGACAGATGGCTCAGAGGTTAAGAGCACTGACTGCTCTTCCAGAGGTCCTGAGTTCGATTCCCAGCAACCACATGATGGCTCACAACCATCTGTAATGAGATATGGTGCCCTCTTCTGGCCTGCAGACATAAAAGACAGAACAATGTATACATAATAAATAAAGTTTAAAAAAAAAAAGAAAGTGGATATTTAAAAAAAAAAAAAAATTAACTAGGGTGAGTTTTAATGCTTCCAAAAACACATGGACAGGATAACGTTGGAATAGAAACTCTATTTTTTTTCTCACCTCTTCAAGGAGGAGTGGAAACTCTAATTACTCTGAGTTGATCATTGAATAGTGCAAATGTTTATTTATCATATTATTTATGATTTTATTATAATAATGTATCACGTAAAGAAGTAGAAATACTATACTTCAACTTTAAAAAGAACAATTTAGGTGGCTGGAGAGACGGCGTAGTGGTTAGGGAGGTAAACTGCTTTTGCAGAGGACCCAAGTTCACTTCCAAACACCCACATTGGGTGACTCACAACTGCCTGTAACTCCAGCTACAGGAGATCCAATACCTCTGGCTTCCACAGACACCTGCATTCGCATGTGGTGTGGGAAGACCTTCTGTATATGTGTTGCTTTTATTGGTTAATGAATAAAGCTGTTTTGGCCAGTGGCTTAGCAGAATATAGCTAGGCAGAAAACTAAACTGAATGCTGGGAGAAAGAAGGTGGAGTCAATGAAATGCCATGCAGCCACTGCTGGAGACAGACATGCTGGAACTTTGCGTGGTAAGCCGCAGCCATGTGGTGATACACAGATTTATAGAAATGGGTTATTTCTAGATGTAAGAGCTAGCTAGCAATATGCTTAAGCTATTGGCCAAACAGTATTGCAAATACTATAGTTTCTGAGTGATTATTTTGTGGTCTGGGCAGCCAGGAATGAACAAGCAGCCTCCTACTACACACATGCACATAAACACACATAATTTAGAAATAAAAATAAATCTTAAAAAAAACAGCTGAGTGTGATGGCGCATGACTTTAATCCCAACATTCAGGAACTCTATGAGTTTCATGACAGCTAGAGCTACTCAGTAAGGTTTTCTTCTCTTCAAAAAACAAAAACAAACAAAAACCCAACTAAACAAACATAAACAAACAAAAAATTCTTTGGGGCTTGGGTGATGAGCATGTGCTTAGCATGCATATGACCCTGGGTTCAATCCTAGCACAAAACCACAACAAAATATTCAACCTTTTGGAAAAGTTAAAGAAAAACATTAGAGCTGGATGGTGGTGGCGCACGCCTTTAATCCCAGCACTTGGGAGGCAGAGGCAGGCGGATCTCTGTGAGTTCAAGGCCATCCTGGTCTGCAGAGTGAGTTCCAGAATAGCCAGAGCTACACATAGAAACCCTGTCTCAAAACAAAACAAAACAAACAAAAAGAAAAGATAAGAAAAGAAAAACATGGGGGGCTGGAGGGATGGCTCAGAGGTTAAGAGCACTGGCTGCTCTTCCAGAGGACCTGAGTTCAATTTCCAGCAACCACATGGTGGCTCACAACCATCTGTAATGAGATCTGGTGCCCTCTTCTGGCTTGCAGGCAGAGCATTATATACATAATAAATAAATCTTTTTTTAACCATTCTTTATTTTATTTTATTTATTTATTTATTTACTTTTTTGGTTTTTTGAGACAGGGTTTCTCTGTAGCTTTGGAGCCTGTCCTGGAACTAGCTCTTGTAGACCAGGCTGGTCTCGAACTCACAGAGATCCGCCTGCCTCTGCCTCCCGAGTGCTGGGATTAAAGGCATGCACCACCACCGCCCGGCAACCATTCTTTTTTTTAAACAATTTTTATTTTACATACTAATCCCAGTTCCCTCTCCCTCCCCTCCTTCTGCTCCCCCACCGTCTGTTCATTCCACTACCCATTCCTCAAACAACAAGAAAAGAAAAAAAAGAAAAAGAAAAACATTGAGAAGTAAACCATGGCATATTAGGTCTTTTAAAACATCAGTGAAGATGATAGCAAAGGTGTAGTTTTTAGTGTTGCTTAATTTTTGTTTTCTGTGAATGGGTGTGACTAGTGCCAAAAGAGGCAAGAAAGGAGCATCACATCTCCTGAAATGAATGACAGCTGGTTGGGAGCCACTGCGTGGGTGTGGGAATTGAACCGTCTTCTGCAAGAACATCCATTGTTGACCACTGATTCAGCCTCCAGAGCATGCTTATATGTTTGGAGACAGGGTCTCACTGTGTAGCTCCGGATGTTCTGGAACTCACTGAGTAGACCAGGCTGGCCTCAAGATCCACCTGCTTTTGCCTCCTGAGTGCTGGGATTAAAGGAGTGTGCCACAATGCCCTACTACATTGTTTTTGAGATAGAGTCTCACTATGGAACCCTGGCTGGCCTAGAACTTGCTATGTAGACCAGACTGACCTCTAGCTTACCTCAGTGCCTAGCCAGAAGCAAAATTAACTTAGAGAGAAGACGATATAAAACACAACCAAGCCAGGCAATGGCAGTGCACACCTTTGATCCCAGCACTTGGGAGGAAAAGGCAGGTGAATCTCAGTGAGTTAGAGGCCAGCCTGATCTGCAATGCTAGTTTGAGGACAGCCAGGACTATTAAACAGAGAAACCTGGTCTCAAAAAGCCAAAAAAAAAAAAACCAACAAAACAAAACAAAACAAAACAAAAAACCAAAACACAAAAAGCCTCCACCACCACCACCACCAACAACAACAAAAAACCCACAACCAAAAAGAATGAAGTAAGATGGTTAATCCTACCAAATATGTGGGTCACAACACATAAATATTTTAAACTCCATGAAAATAATCAATTAAAACATTAGAAATGCTTCCACGCTGAACTGATTGCAGTATTGTGTTAGCAGTGATTACCTTGAGGAGGGAAACTAGGAGAGGGGAAGGAAGGAAAATTAGTTCTTGTCACTGTACCTTTTGTTTTGTGTGCTCATGAGTGAGCGAGAAAGAGAGTGTGTGTGAACGTGTGTGTGTGTGTGTGTGTGTGTGTGTGTATGTGTGTGTGTGTGTGTTTGAATTCTAGGCTGACCTGGGATGAGCTGTGTGACTGGAGATGACCGGGAACTTCTGTGGTGTTTTTAATGAGAATGGCCCCATAGGATCACAGATTTGAATACTTGGTCCCCAGAGAATGGCACTATTTGAAAGGATTAGGAGGTGTGGTCCTGTGGAACAATCTTTTTACACTGTAACTATGTATTACTCTCACTGGCTAATAAAGAGCTGACTGACCTATAGCTCTTTAGGTCAGGAAGAGCTCAGGCCGAGAGTCAGGCTAGGAGGACTCTGGGAAGAAGGGTGGCGTCTTCTCCAGCCAGATGCAGAGGAAGTAGGACATGTAGGAAATGAGGTAACAAGCCATGAGCCATGTGGTAGAATTCAGATATGGGTTAATTTAAGTTGTAAGAGTTATTTAGTAATAAGCCTAAGCTATTGGCTGAGCATTTATAATTAATATTAAGTTTCTGTGTGGTTATTTGGGAGCAGTCTGGCGGTCTCTCCAAAAAGTTCTGCCTGCAGTGTGCTCTTGTTGATGATAGTGTGTCACTGCGGGGTTGGGTTTGGGGTTTCAAAAAACCTCTTCCAAGTCCAGAGTCACTCTGTTCCTGCTGCCTGAGGATCTGGATGTAGAACTCTGGGCTACTTCTCCAGCACCATGTTTGCCTGCGTGCCCCCAAGCTCCCCACTCACTATGATGAAAATGGACCAAATCTCTGAAACTCCAATTATATGCTTTCTTTTAAGCAAGCTCCAATTATATGCTTTCTTTTATAAGGGTTGCTGTGGCTATGGTATCTCTTCACAGCAATAGAACACCAAAAAGACAATGTCTTATCTTCCCAGCAGGCATCAACTTGCCTAGTTTTATGTGGTTCTGGAAAGTGAACACAGGACTTCCTGCACCCTAGGTAAACACTCACCAACTGGGCTACACACCCAACACCATTTTTGTGTATTTGTTGTGTGTGTTGCTGAGGACTGAACCCATGGCCTAGCGTATGCTAGGAAAACACTCTACTACTGAGCTATACCCCCAGCTCTCTCTCTTTTTTTTTCTTTAATTTTTTTTTTTTTTTGAGACAGAGTTTCTCTTTGTAACAATTCTGGCTGTCTTTGTAAACCAGGCTGGCCTTGAACTTTACAGAGCAAGTTCCAGGACTGACTGGCTCCAGGACTGGTTCCGGGAAACCGTGTCTTGAAAACAACAACAACAACAACAAAAACAAATAAACACCAACAAAAGAGCTTGAGATTCAGTAAGAGAATTTGTCTCAGCAAACAAGGCGGAGGGCTGGACACGGTGGCACATGCCACTAATCTCAGCACTCAGGAAACAGAAATAGGCCAGATCTCTGGGAGTTTGAGGCCAGCTTGGTTCACACAGTGAACTCTAGGACAGCTAGAGCCACACAGAAAGGCTCTGTCTCAAAACAAAACAAACAAAATAGGCGTTGAATGTAAGTCTGTAGACAAATCCTTAATTTTCAAGTTAATTTTACTCTTACAGGTTAGGTTGTCCGTTGACATTCTGGACAAGTGCTTCTTCAACAAAGGAACACAACAAAGAGAAAGGTATCTTGGCAAAAGAATTCTTTTTGTAAAAAGAATGGGCCAGAATCCCAGGATAGCAATACAAAGGGCCAATGTCTTTTATCCTTGAAGTAGGTGATGACTGTATCTTATCCCATTCTGTTCACAATCTGACCCAACTGCCATATGACAACCGGCTTGCGAGGGGTTAACAACGTTTGGTTAAACAAGAACAACAACAATAACCAAAAAAAAAAAAAACTGCTTCTCATAGTCTACAGGACAGATAGAACTGACTGACCTAAGAGACACCTCTACACCTCCTAATCGCTTGAAGTGACCATAAAGGATTTATTGACACTTACTCCTTGATATCTGTCAGTTCTCACCCCCTGATGTAGGATCAAATCGGATTAACACGGACAAATTTTACCCTTGGGACATCGGACAATGGCAGACAAATGAACAAATAATTAATCATCAATGTGATGTCTTTGGAGATGGGGTTGGGACTTGTCAGAACTGAAATGAAGTCATGCTGGGCATGAAAGTGCTTGCCTATCATTCCAGCACTTGGGAAGCTGATCACGAGTTTAAAACCAGCATAGACTTTGTGAGGAAACACTGTCTAAAGTCAACAAGATGGAGTTGCCTGTGTCATCCCTTCCAAAGATAATTATAAGCCAAGAAATTATGCAGAAACAGTCTTTATGCACGGTAACTTGACACTAACTGAACACGTTCAGGCTTTGGCTCCGACTTGTATTCTGTTTCAGATCTTGTGAGGTATCCACCACAGAGGAGGGGTCAAGTCGATAAGAATGTCTTTATTAGTTATCTGGTGACCAAGTACAATGGGTGTTCGGGACCCCAGAGCAGTCCCAAGCCTTTCCCAGGTGGAAGGAGGTGGGGGGGGGACAGGAGGAGAGGGAATTGAGATAGGCATGTAAAACAAGATTGAGTTGACACACTTCAGTTAGCAAGGAACGGTTTACAGAAGCAGAACTGTAGAAGTCAAAAAACAAGGTTAACACATTTAGAGACTTTCCCTGGTCTATGGCCTTGGGAGGATTAGGCTTCGTTCTTGTTTTGTCCCTGGAGGCATTGCTGCCATGGTTCCTAGGCCTGAATGGTCCCATCATGGCATCAATTGTGGTAAGGTCTGGGGGCCTGTTACATAGACACAGCCTAGCATATGAGACTTCAAGACAGTGGCAAATGCAACCTGCCGGACAGACAGATAGAACAGGTCTTTGGCTATCAGACTACACACACTTACCTGAAATCTCCTGCTGGAGAAGGAAAGCCTGGAGCCCTGAGAGAGGCCAGAGAAAGAACTTCCAGCCAAAAAAGGAACTTTCTCCAGCAGGAAGATTTGCATCTTGTCAGTGACGCTGCAGGGCAGACTCAGCACTGTGACTGTGGTGAACAGAGCCGCACCTTGGCTGGACTGCTCAGTTAGGCTGCTCTCTCGGCTTCTTCTTAAACCTTCCCCTCGGTACCTAGAAGGGTGGGGATAGGGTGTCACTGGATCTCTTTGTCCCTCTTCCAGTATCGCTACGTTATTACTATTACTTCGGCTGCTTTAATTGGCTTGTTGAGGACAGGTGTCTCAGTGGGGCACAGGCTATGATCCTAAGCTTGCTATCAGCTTCAGCTTTCTGCCTCCGTTATCCATAGCAGGAATCACGCTATTGCCAAGCCTGAATCCACCACTGGTTCTGTCCTATCCTGCTGAATACCCCAACACTGTGAGAACTCACAGTGAGATGCGACACCGCCCGCCTCCTCCTTGTAAAGTCCCAGTGACAAGGAAAAGTCACCAGAGTTCAACCTGGAGAACCAATGCACTTAGGGCTTCCTTCAGAACATGAGCGAGGAGGTCCCTACAGGAGTGTGGGTGCAGAGCATTCACAGTGGAAAGTCTTCCTGCACCATGGGGGCTGGTTTCTCCACAGCTGCCCACTCCCCTGGTTACCTTACACCTGCCTGTGCACCTAGGACTCCCCGAGACACCAGCTTGCTAGGAATAAAGAGTGCTTGCAGTGCTTGTGGATGACCAAGTGCCATCTCAAGCATCCATGTTGGCCATCTGCAACTTTCTGGGGACCCAACGCCCTCCCTCGTCTCCTAAGACACCTGCATGTGGTGTGCTCACACAGGGATATACACATATGCTTAAATAAAATTTTAAAAAGATGAAATTTTCAGGAAAATGGAGGGAACTAGAAGAATTTATAGTGGCCCGGAAAGACAAACCTTGCATGTTCTCTCTTATATGTAACTGCTATATGCTTGAAATTTGTAACTTTGTTTATTTAACTTTGGGTTGTCTGTAGAGGTCAGGAAGCCAGGAAGTACCCATGAGAGGGAGGAGAGGAAGAGCTGTAGAGTAGCGACAGTTGAACATATATGATATAAAAGGCAGAGAAGGCTCAAAGGGGATAAAGGCTTGAGCAGTGATGGTTGGGGAATGACACAGAAGAAGGGGAGATGGTGGCCAAAGCTAATGATATGTGGAAAAGACATGGAAACCCACTTCTCTGGAAGCTAATTTTAAAATACAATTAAGATAGTAAGCCGGGGAGATGTCTTGCCAGTTCGGAGCATTGGCTGCACTTGCAGAGGGCCTGGGTTTGTTCCTCAGTACTCACATGGTGGCTCACAGCCACCTGTAACTCCATTCCAGGGGTCTAACACCTGGCCTTGGCAGGAACCAGACATGCGTGTGGCACACATACGTACCTGAAGGCAAAACTTTAACACACATAAGGTAAGTAAATCATTTAAAACTATGTAATGGACAGTGGACATGCTCTATTAAACAAAGCCTTGGTGCTAGGCATGAGATACTAGTCTATGAGTTATTGATCAGGGAAGCCTCAAGGCCTCCTATGTAACACAGGCTGTTGGTATTCTATTGCTCTTGGTTTGCTCACCATAACTAGATGATAAGACCCTATTAATGAAGACACAACCCACTGCGACTTCAGGACATAGAGAAATCAACCTGTCACTGACCTGGGAACTTACTTCCTGCTGGCTTATAGTGCTGGAAGCCGCAGTGCGGGCTGTTAGGGGAGAAAACTCATCCATGGTCTTACTCAGTGGTAGAACCTGCATGCTACAGTCTCAGCCTGACAGACAAGATGTCCATGAAATAGTTTTGTGGATGCTATGGGGGTAGCCAACTATTTTCTGAAAGATCTGAGGCTTACTCCACAGGAGGGAATTCATACAGGTACCAGATAATACCTGGTACCGCAAACCTGGTCAAAATCATGTGCATGGTTGGGGAGAACACAGGCCCTAGAGGGGTACCTAGTAGTGTGGTTTTGTTAAATGGGCATGCTACCAAACTGCCTTCTAGCTATGTTTGTACCCATAAACATGTGGCTGTCAGCCTTGGTCAGTGAAGCTTCTTTTTGCAGTGGGCAGTGGTTAATACAGACTCATAACTGACTGGTCTGAGCACTGAGAAGTGGCTGGGAATGATCAGTCCTAAATAGGATATTTATAATAATGATCCCAAGGCTCAGGGAATGTCGAGGAAGAGGGGTCAGAAAGAATGTAAGAGCCAGAAGATTGGAGAGTACTGTGAAATTCTGTCCTCTGGACATGACATGGCCACTGTGCTCATGGGATGTAAGAGCCAGAAGATAGGAGAGCAGTGTGAAAAGCTCTCTTCTGGACACAATAGGGCCATTGTACCCATGAACTCACAGCAGCTGTGATCACTTGCACAAGACTGAGCCAGTCAACATTCTGGCCCTGATGGGGAGAGGCTTATGAGGCCCTGTGCCTGACTGGTGTGGTAGATGGCTCCATATCCATGCCATGTGGGCTGATCTAGTTGGACTCAGTGGGTTGCATTAAAAAACAAAAAACAAAAAGAGGACTTGGAAACAGGAAGAGGCTGTGTTGGGGGTGGATCTGGGAGAAAAGGAGGAGGAACTGGGAGTGGATATGAGCAAGATAGTTGTTGTATCATACATGAAATTATCAAGTATAAATATATTCTTTAAAAAAAGAAAAGGGGGGAAAAGAAAAGGGGAAAAAATCACTGATTGAATTTGGTTTAGTCAAATTTCACAGGATTTTGTTTTAAATGTATTTATTTAATGTTGGGGGTGGGGGAAGTATGCCTGTGCTATGGTGTATGAGTGGGAGGTCAGTGTGCCTGTGCTATGGTGTATGAGTGGGAGGTCAGTGGGCAGCGTTCAGGGGACGGCTCTTGCTTTCCCCTTCTGAAGGTCTCATGTTTTGGCTGCTAAGCTGTGTATACACACCTGGCTGCTACTTTCAGGCAGTCTCCTGCCTCCACCTCCCATCTCACTGTAAGAGTGCTGAGATAACAGAGACATGTCACAGCATCTGGCTTTTTACGTGAATTCTGAGGATCCAACTCAGGTCCCCAGACTTGTGCAGTTAGCACTTGTACCACAAGGAGCCATCACCCTGGCCCTTGTTTTGTTTTTAAATTTTTATTAACTTAGTTTTTTAATTGATTCTTTGGGAACTTCACATCATGTACCCCATCCCAGTCATTTCCAAATCCTTTCATGTCTGCCTTCCACCCTGGTAAGCTCTTCCCCCAAAAGGAAATAAAAAATGATAATAAAAATCATCTCACCAACCCTTGTGGGCGACAACCTGCTCCTCTGTTAACTGTGGTGTTCTCTCACACCCATCACAGCTGTCTCCTCTTCAGTTCTACCGTGTGCGCCTGTGTGTGTCTATGTGTGTGTCTGTGTGTCTGCGTGTGTGTCTGTGTGTGTGTCAGTGTGTGTGTGTCTGTGTGTGTGCCTGTGTGTGTGTCTGTGTGTGTGCCGGTGTGTGTGTGCCTGTGTGTGTCTGTGCCTGTGTGTGTGCCTGTGTCTGTCTGTGTGTGTGTGTCTGTGCATGCCTGTGTGTGTGCCTGTGTGTGTCTGTGTGTGTGTGTCTGTGTCTGTGCATGCCTGTGTGTGTGCCTGTGTGTGTCTGTGTGTGTGTGTCTGTGTCTGTGCATGCCTGTGTGTGTGCCTGTGTGTGTCTGTTGTGTGTGCCTCTGTGTGTGCCTGTGTGTGTCTGTGTGTGGGTGTCTGTGTCTGTGCGTGCCTGTGTGTGTACCTGTGTGTGCCTCTGTATGTGTGCCTGTGTGTGTCTATGTGTGCCTGTGTGTCACTTTGCTCCTCCTTCTTTCCTGCCTCTCCATCACATATTCATTCATTGCAGTGGCACTGGGCAATTCGGGGTGTCACTCAGTACACTCTTTTGCCCAAACAGCTTTGCTTGCAAATGTTCATTGCAATGAGTTGTTGGTCTGATTCAAGGCCTCTGGCTTCTGTTACATCAATATTGGATTTCCACTGAGACTCCGCTCTGCTATCCTGCTGTTTCCCCGAGCCATGGAAATCCTACAGTTATGATTCTACCAGTTCTCCCAGGCCAGCGCCTGCTGTGGGATAATCTTTCTGCATGCTTTGAATATGTATTGCTTTCACTGGTTGATAAATAAAGCTGCTTGGTCTATGGCAAGGCAGGATAGAGCCAGGGGGAAAATCCAAGCCCAGATACAGGAGAAGAGGCGTGAAGTCTGGGAGATGCCAGCCAGCTTCCCAGGAAGCAAGATATATAGAAAATGGGTTAACAAGCCATGAACCACGTGGCAAAGCATAGATAAGAAATATGGGTTAATTTAAATGTAAGAGGTAGCTAATAGCCAGGTGGTGGTGGCGCACACCTTTAATCCCAGCACTCAGGAGGCAGAAGCAGGTGGATCTTTGTGAGTTTGAGGCCAGCCTGGTCTACAAGAGCTAGATCCAGGACAGCTCCAAAGCTACAGAGAAACCCTGTCCCAAAAAACCAAAAAATAAAAAAATAAAAAAAAACAAAGTCTTTAAAGAGACAGTAAAAGTAACATAAAAGAATACAGACAGTTGTAGATTAAAGGAGTAGAAAAGTAATAGAGTAAAAAAAAAATAAGCCATGTAAAGTGGAAAATACAGAGTCTAAATTTTGTGTATTATTGTGTTTTCTTTGAATTTTTTGACTGCAGAGTTATTTGATTCTGGGGGCTGCTTATTTCCTGTTTACTTAGGTAGTATTATATCCTTCTGGGGTCTTTGATGGATTGAAGACAGATAGTTGCAGTTATAGTTTTTCTTAGTTATGATAAAAGATAAATTAGATATGAAACTTTCCAGATACCAATAGACTGAATATTGTAATTCTTGCTTGATACCAGTTTTGCTATATGTTATTTTACTTTGTTAAATTTAAAACCTTCCTTTTTATTTAGACAGAAAAGGGGAGATGATATGGGATTCCCCTCTATGTGCTGTGACTATGTTTTATTACCATCAGTTAATAAAGAAGCTACTTTGGCCTATGGCAGGGCAGAATAGAGGTAGGTGGGAAAACTAAACTGAATGCTGGGAGAAAGAAGGCAGAGTCAGGGAAACGCCATGTAGCTGCCAAAGGAGAAAGATGCCAAAACTGGTAGGTAAGCCACAGCCTTGTGGTGATACAGAGATCAATAGAAATGGGTTAATATAAGATGTAAGAGCTAGCTAGAAATATGCCTGAGCCATCAGCCAAACAGTGTTGTAATTAATATCATTTCTGTGTGATTATTCGAGTCTGGATGGCCAGGAAACAACATGCAGTCTCTACTTACAAAAAAGCAAATGTAAGCCAGATGCTTAAGCATTGATGAAATTGGTGGGCATCTGGTGGTAATAGGCCATCGGTAATGTAGTTTGTTGGCATGTCCCTCAAAGAAGCTTAGGTTTGGGAAAGAGAAAATAGCTACCAGCTCTCTGTGTTGCAGGGTGCAGAGTCATGCAGGGAGAGCTGGTTTCCATGAGTGGCAAGAAGGTGGGTAGAACGTTGGAAGCAGCTCGGTGACTTGGGGTGTTGTGTTGATGTCTTACCTTGAGTCCCAGAAAGTTCAATGAAAGGATTTAAGGCAGGATGGGGAGGAAATAGGAGACTTTTCTCTCAAGGGGGACAAATAAAGCTGTTTAAGGCTAAGGTTGGCTGAAGATGAAACTCAGGCACTATTATTATGCTGAGTTTCACGTAAGAGAAACTGGTCACTTGCCTAGGGTCATTGTCTGCTTCCTACCACTATAGCAAAACACCTGAGATTATTAACCTCTAGAGAAGAACAGGTTTATCTTCGGTTGACACTTCCGTGTGTTCCTATTGTTGGGTGAAGTAATCTATATTGATTATACCTTGCTGATTGAAGATACTGTGTTCTTGTTTCCTATTTGATTTTTGTTTAACTGTTCAGTTTTGGGCAGGTGAGCCATGGCTGATGAGCTTAGAGAAAACTAGTCTGAAGCTGAGCTCTTCTAGCCGTCAGCAGAGAAGAGAGGCTGGCTTCCAGAAAGGTGGACAAACTGGTAATGACAGACAGACTCTAGAGAAATGTTTCTCAGATCCAAGCTCTACCAGCCTAGGACGGAAAATACCAAGGAGGTTTCTGTCCAAGATCAGATGGGCTCATTGTTTGTGGGCCTGTGGAGAAACAGCACACACTAGCAGGGCACATGTAAAAGTGCTCACCTAGTGGCCAAGGAGCAAAAGAAAACAAGGGGAGAGGCCCAGGCACCACCCCTTCCTTCAAGGCCGTAACCGAGTGACCTAAAAGATGTTACATTGTACTCTATCTGTTAAAAGTTCTTTCATCCTCCAATGGCACCACTGTGAGGCCCTCATGGGTCTTCAGGGGGAAATTTCAGAGTTTAACTATAGCTGCCATGAAGCTAGCCAGCTGGGGGCACTGGATTGAGGTTCTCTGATTCCTAAAACGTCTTTTATCCTATTCCTTTGCCCTTCTCACTGCGGTAGGGGGTGGGCAGGGCTGGGCTGAGGGGCAGTGGTAATTTTAGAGCACTGTAGGTCTCCTTCAGTCTTTTCATGTATTTTGAAGAAGACTTGGCACAAGGGTTTCTGATTCACTGACACCTGGTTTGAGACAATGCTGACTTTGGAGCTGGGGAGAAAGTTTAGTGCAAAATGCTTGCCTTGCAGGCATGAAAGTCTGAGTTGGTTTCCAAGACTTTGATCTGTAAAACTCATAAGAAGAAAGAAAGGGAGGGAGGGAGGGAGGGAAGAGAAAGAAAGAAAGAAAGAAAGAAAGAAAGAAAGAAAGAAAGAAAGAAAGAAAGAAAAGAGAAGAGCCGTGTTGATGCTGGTTTGTAATCCTAACACTGGGGGAGACAGAGACAGGCAGAGCAGATCCTTAGGACTCGCTGGTCACTCAGCTTGACCTACTGGGCAAGCTCCAGATCAGTGAAAGACTGTCTCAGCTCAAAACAAAACAAAGGGTGTGACTTTGAACACATACACCCCTCAATATAATAAAAACAAGCCTCCCAAACACAAACACATACAAAGAGAAGGTTGGGGGCAGGGAAGAATGCTGGCATCTGGGAAGGGAGGGCTCCCAGGTTAGCCTTCTTTACTGTCCTGAAAACCTGCATCTTCAGCATGAGGGCGGATAGGGAGGTCCTTAAGACACAGGTCCTGAAGTTCAACTGCCCGGTGTGTTTGATTGGTTAAGTTACGTGGTCTCCTGTGCCTCAGTTTCCTTATCATGGAGTGGGGGTAATACCCTCTGACTTGTGAAACTAATCATATCAGGAACTCGGCGGATAGTCCAGCATAGAGTGAGCAAATTAGTATTTGATGCTTGTGTTTTCCATTCTAGGCAGGTAGAGCTTGGATCCGAGAAGCATTTCTCCAGGGTCTGTCGCTCCAACTCTGTCCCCCCATCTAGAAGCCAGCCTCTCTACTCTGCTGACAGCTCCGAGAGCTCCGCTTCAAACCAGTTTTCTCTGACCTCATAAGCCACGGCTCATCTGGCTGGAACTGATCAAATAATTAAACAAAACTCAAGAGGGAAAAAGAAACTCAGCTCCTTCCATCAATAAGGTGTAATCAATATTCATAGAGTACGTCACCCAACAATAGAACATATACTCTTTTCAAGTAGCCTGGGAACGTATGCTAAGAGAGACCATACACCTGGGTCATAAAATCAGTCCTTAGCAAGTTTTGAAAATTGAGATAAGGAACTGGAGAGATGGCTCAGAGATTAAGAGCATTTGTTGCTCCTACAGAAGACCCAGGTTTGGTTCCTAGCACCTATGAGATGGCTCACAAAAATGTCTGTAACTCTAGTTCCAGGAAATCCAACACCCTCTTCTGACCTCTCTGGGCACCAGCCACACATGTGGCACACGTGCATACGTGGAGGCAGAACACTCATGCACATAAAAAATGATTTTAAAATGTTTTAATTGAGATCATACAGAGTGTTCTCTGATTACAGCGGGCTCAAACTGAAACTAAAAACAGAAAGGTAACAAAACACTAGGAAACTAAGTCCATGCCCCTGCCTCAGCACCGGCCATCAGCTTGGGCTGTTTACTAACAGCCCACAGCCTGCTGACGCTTACTTCATCTACAGTGCCCCAGTGAGAAAGCAAAAGCTTTAAAACCACCGGTTATCCCTGACTGGTGCTACTCTTGTGGGATCCTTGGAATCACTAGTATTCCCCAAAGCCCCTCTGTGTGTCCCCAAAAGTGAAGCCCCCATTGGCTCACTGTAGTTGTTTTCAGTGCTCCTTAAATGTCTGCCAATTGTTCCTCTCTTCTGGGGCTCCGGCCTGAGGAGGGAGGCCAGACTGGGACTGACTCCCAGTGTCGCCTGCCCCCACCCCACATGTTTACCAGATACCTATCAAAAGTTTTCTTCTGGCCGGGTGGTGGTGGCGCACACCTTTAATCTCAGCACTCGGGAGGAAGAGGCAGGTGGATCTCTGTGAGTTCGAGTCTAGCCTGGTCTACAAGAGCTAGTTAAAAAGTTTTCTTCCTTGATCAGAAACTCCATGCAAAGTAGGGACATCAATTCCTCACTCAGCAGACAGGCCTAGACTGTCTTGGATACGGTTCGTATCTAACTGAGCCCTTTTTACTTCATCCTTCACTTAGCTTTGAGAAAACTTAGGAATTGCCCACATGTCCAAAACTAGAGCTGGTTATATTGTGATCTTAAATTAGTGTACAGTTATCCATGAAAGGAAGCTGCTTGAAGACTTTATAAACTGGTCATAATATCCTGAACATCAAAAAGGAAGTTCGGGGCTGGCTCAGCAGAGAAGGGGCTTGCTGCCCAGCCTGATGACCTAATTTTGATACCAACAAGACCTTCCATGGTGCAAACATGTGCCCCCATGCAAATTAACTAATTAATAAAATAAGAGTTACAAAGGAATTAGAACTACATACAACAAGATTTAAATTTTGTTTAAAACAAACCCAACACTACATTCTGGTGGAAACTGTCTATAAATACAACCAAATGGCTACAGTGATTCTTTCTGTAGAGCCATTTATATCTTCCTTGAGAGCGGTCAGTGAACACGATGCATTTGGGTCATGTTCTGAATACACAGGGTTTGGTGGGCAGTTTACTGTACGCCTCAAAGCAGAAGCACAAAGGGTTTTGAATGTTATTGGCACAAAATGATAAAAGTTGCCCTGACTTGTCATTGCATATTATACTGGGTAAACAGTTGTAATTATATATCAATTTAAAAAATTAAAAAGTGAGTCGGACATGACAGCTCCTGCCTGTAATCACAGCATTCAGGAGGCTGAGGCAGGACAGTTACTGAGAGTTTGAGGCCAGCCTCAGCTACATAGTAAATTCTAAGCCAGCTGGAGCTAAATAGTAAGATCCTGTTTCAAAACAGCAACAATAAACAACAACCACAAAAACTGGATGTGGTGGTACATGCTTATAATTCTAGCCCTCAGGAGGCTGAGGCAGGAGGATTGAGAATTTGAAGTCAGCCTGGCCTATTTAGCAAATTCTAGACTATGGGCTGGAGAGACACTATCTCATCAACAAACAAACAAATGAATGAAGGCTGGGCACAGTGGCACACACCTTTAATCTCATCACTCAGGAGGCAGAGGCAGGCAGATCTCTGGGTTCATGGATGACTTGGTCTAAAAAGTGAGTTCCAGGACAGTCAGAGAAAAATCCTGCCTCGAAAACCCAAAACCAAAACTAAGAAAAACCCATGCAAAACAAAACCCACAAATAAATAAATATAATTGGAAATATATGAACATTTCATTATAAAATGCATAGAAAGTGCTAGACTACAAGATGAAAGCATTTCTAAAGCAAATTCAGCATGTTTTCCTGATAGTTGTGTCAGTGTCTCTGTAGGAAGAAGCAGACACAACAGGTCATGAACAACGCATGGATACTGGAAGGAAGTGAAAGGCAGAGAAAGTTAGGGTACCAGAGAATGGCTCCCACACACCCTCCCTCCACCTACACCTGGTCTGCAACCTGCCACTACCCTCCATGGAATGTCAGTTTGCTGCCCAGAGCAGGGGCCGCCTTCCATTTCATCCTACCTGGCCAAGCATTGGCTGATGCCCTTCCTGTTTCCAGCCTCTTTTGATCTTCTGGTTCTCTTTCTGGCACCCCATAGGCATGCCCCCAAGGACCTGCTTTCTCCATAAAGCCCTGTCTCCTACTTCCCACCACCTGGCAATAATTCAATAACAGGAATCCATTAAGGAATTCATTGATTAGGTCAGAGCTCTCCCCACCCAGTGGACCCAACACTCTCACCACCTGATCACTTCCCAAAAGCCCACTGTCTAGTATTTGAAAATTTTAGGGAGACATTTCATATCAAATGTCATCTGTTTGTTTGGATCCTCTGTAATGATTTGTCTCTTTAAGAGACAAGCCACACCCACTCCCTCCCCTATCCGCTGAGGCAAGCTGATCTTCAGCTTCCAGCCTGAGTTCTCTCTTTTCCATCTTTCTCTTGGAGAGGCAGCTTTGGTCTCTCCTCTCTCTCCCTCTCTCTCTAAATAAATATCCAACCTTACTCTACATGGTGTGCCTATCTGTTTGTCTCTCACCCGCTGCTACCACACAACTCATCACCTTTAGAGACCTGCGGCAGATCTCATGCGCAGTCCCTGCCTAGGACTGGCTGCTTTCGGGACCCCCTGCCCACCAGGATCCTGCAGCAAGCTACTCGGGGATCCACAGCAATCTTTAATAATCCATTACATCCTCCATCTCACCCCTGCATGATCCCATTCCTCCCCACCTCTCCCCAAACCCCCACTCTTTCAGAGAATCTCCAACAAAGGAAAATCATCAAAAAGCCCAGTTCCACATTCTTGGTGGCTTCTCTCTGAAGCTGTCAACTGCCCAAGTCCCTGCCTTAAAGCATTCAGCTTTTGACCATACTTGGGCACAAACCCAGCTTGTGGCAGACACGTCATCACCCCTCACCTACAAGCTATAAAGTCTCCCTGCTTTAGTTTGGGCGTGTGGCTTCTCTGACCTTCATCTCTGGGACTGGAGAACCCACCTGGGAGTTGCTTAGCTCAAATAAACCTGTTGTTATACTTTTTCAACTTGCCTTGATCTGACTCACTGAGTGGGCAGAGAAGCCTTTTACTGGGGACAGAGAACCTATTTTAGTCAAAGTCTGCATTTGCGTCCTGAAGCATCAAATAATATGCAAAGTGATGCTTATGGCTCTGTTTCAACATAGTTTTACAGACACTAACTTGAAGTTCATATAATTTACACATTATGAAGCATTCTTTTCCTGGTTTTATTTATTCTTTTTTTGTTGTTGTTGTTTTTAGAGACAGGGTTTCTCTGTAGCTTTGGAGCTTGTCCTGGAACTAACTCTTGTAGACCAGGCTGGCCTCAAACTCACAGAGATCCGCCTGCCTCTGCCTCCCGAGTGCTGGGATTAACGGCGTGCGCACCACCGCCCGGCTGTTTATTCTTTTCTTTCTTTTTTTTCTTTTTCTTTTTTCTTAAACAGAGTTTCAGGAGGACCTGGTTTTGAACTAGAGGTTCTCTGGCTTCAGTCTTCCCAGTTTATGCCATAACAGGCATGAAATCATGCTCAGAGGGAAGCAAATTAATAAAGGAGCAGTTTGCATATGAAACATTTTATTATTTTATTTTGAGACAGGGTTTCTCTGTGTAGTCCTGACTGCTCTGGAACTCACTCTGTAGACCAGGCTGTCCTTGAACTCACAGAGAGTTCCAGAACTCCTGCCTCTGCCTCCTGAGTGCTGGGATTAAAGGCATGTGCCACCATCACCCAGCTAGGAAACATTTTTATAAAAGTATTGTCTGTTCACTGGAGAATAGTGAACGGGCCAGCGGAACAAAGTGAATGATGATCTTTGGCAATCCCATGACTTGCAGATAGCATATCCTTTTCTACATTTTTCCCCAGGAATTTGAAGTTTGTTTTGGCTGGGGAAGGAGCATTGAAGCTGTTTGTTTCTCTTCAGTTCACCAGGAAAATAAGCTTTTTCTCTCTGGCTACAGAGACTGAAGCTGAGGAGGGAGAGAGGAAAGCCTGAGTGTGTGGGAGGAGCTGGAGAGACAGCTCCGAGCCCGGTTCCCTGCCAGGCCTCTAGAGACAGCGGAGCCCCACGCTTTGTCAGTGTGTAGCTTAGCGAGGAGACTAGGAATTATGAATATTTAGAGGGGGCTTTCAGGGTTGGGGAAATATGCCTATCTAGCTTCCAAGTATGAAGCAGGAAATGCCTTCCTCCTAAGGAAGTGAAATAATAATTGAGCAAGAAAATGGGTAATTCCGTAATGACAGAATGCACATTGTTATTTAGAGGTGTCTGGCTTGAGAGGACAGAGGAACTAGAAGTCATGAGCTTAGCTCACCAACCACATCAGCTTCTGGTCCCCATGCGGTTAGAACTGCTTTTCCAATTTCTGTCTGCCAAACCTCACAGAGCTCCCTGAAGGGACGTTGGCAGGGAGGTCTAGGTTCTGGATGTGTGGGATTGTGAAGAACGAGAGAAGGTGGAGTTTGCCCCCTGAGGCTCTCCACTGATTCTAAACCAAGAGTGGATTGTATCCCACCGAGGCTGGCTGCTTCCCAGTCCCGCTAAGGGAAGTCACTTTCTGATTTTTGGTATCTCCTCATTTTGGCTGGAGAGCTGGATGGCTCCAGGCTAGAAAACGTCTTACCAACATACAAACTAGGAGAGGATTTTGGGATTACCAAGGAAGGCGGTACACCCCATTCCCCACCCGAGTTAGCGAGCAGGGTGAGAGGGACCCAGAAAAAGTCATCCCAAATCCTTATCTTCTTTCCCAGGATAATGAACCAATCTTGAGCGTGAAGTCGAAGGGTCAATAACTCAGAGGTTTCAAATAAGGAATTTTATTTAACCTTTCGTGTCCTGACATTCAGTCTTCCCCAGGGCCTTTAGGAAGCGGACTTGGGAAGGGAGTGGACGGCTGCCAACTCCGCACTCATCTGCGCCTGCGGGGCCCACGAGCAGCTTTCTTTTCTCCCCGGCGCCTTCGAGTGGGGACAGGAGGAGCAGCCGGAGTTGGGGGTCTAGGGACAGGGCCGGGTGCGGAGCGGACTGCGCCACCTTGGGCAGGCTTGTAGATCAAATGGAAGATGAAGGCATTGCAGTACCTGCAGTGAGGGCGTGGTCAGGGACAGGGCCGGGCCTCCCAGTAGGCGAGCTTAGGGCACAGATCTAGGGCTAGGTGCAGTAAAGGACAACGCGGCGGTGGAGGTGCGAGAGCAGCTCAGGGGGTAAAAGGACCTGCCACGAGGTCTGTCGCCTGAGTTCGATCCCCAGAAAAAAATAAAGAAGCAACAGAGTCTTTATAGGAGCAGGGCGAGGAGATGAGAGTTGAGAAGGCTCTAAAAGGTGGTTTGTCCAAATCAGCAAGGAGATTAAGAGGACAGAGATGGAGGGTTGTAAGGCTGGGGCGAAGAGAACCTTTTAGGCTACAGAGTATATAAATCGCGGATCAGAGAGCAACAGGCAGCCATGGCCCTTACCAGGGCATGCAGTTGTCAGCAGCTCTGAGGCGGAATGGGGAGCGGAAGGGGTTGGGCTGTGGGGAGCTGGTGCCCCCTCCGGTGGCCACCGCCATGATCTGATCATCCATCACACAGCCGTACTCACTGCTCTCCGTGAAGAAAGCTGGCACTCGGAGAGACTGAGGTTTGGGTGGGCTCTCAGACACTCTCTGGGAGGCTCCCTCACCCAGATACATCCCAAGTCCCACCCTCCCCGATAGATAAAGCCCCAGAAGAGACCAGGATGCTGGAGAGGTACTCCCCAAGTCTATGGAGCAGGTGGGGGGGAGTGGGCGGCCCAGTCCTTTGGAGAAGGGAAGGAACTGAGTAATCGAGATTATCCACCTGTAGTCGAGGCAGAGAGCTCAGCCATGTGTCCTTGAGACCAAAGCCAGAGTTAAATCCTAACGAGAGAGGATGACACTGGTGTCCACAGTGTCCTTCTTTTACCTTCCCCAAATCCCTGCCCTTGAGCCTCAGGCTCTTACCAATAACCAGGTCAGGCTTGGGTCCCTGGAGCAGGTGATAGGACCGTGTGGACACCCTGATTTGCAGGTCCCTTCGCCCTCCCTTCTCCTTAGTCCAAGAGCTGAGCCTTGCCGATGCCCCAGAACTAGGACGCACAGACACCTCAGGGCCATCCTGTGGGGCCGGGAGTGGGGTGGGAAAGCTACTGGAAGTCTGGGTAATGGGAGGGAGCACCAGGATGAGCAGAGGAAGGTGGAGGGGAAGGGGAGGGTCCCACCAGGCTACCGGAGACAGGGCTGGAGAAGAGGGCTCCTCTAGCTCTCACCCTCTGCATAGTAAAATGCTGCTGGTCACTCTCAGGTGGAAGGCTGTCACCCACAAACTGTAGCTCCAGGGCCACGTGAGGGAGAAGCACCAAGAGCTCCTTAGAGACAGAGAGAAGGTCAGCCCAGGGTCCCACCCTATGACCACATCCGTCTTTTCAACGCACCCTCTCTGAGTGGGGACGTTACCCAAAACACCATGACAAGATCAAATTCCTTCCCGGCCTCCACAACATGGATCTTCAGCGACTGCTTGTTCTGAATGTTGAGCTCAGGAACTGGTGAAAAGTCCACTTATTAAAGATACGGGGGGTACCCTTCCTGCCAACCCCACCCCCAGCCTCCCGTCCTGTCTGCGCTCCTTACAGGACTGGGGTACCAGGTGGGTGATGACATAGTACACAGTCAACGGATAGGTGAGAAGCACAGCCATGGGGGAATCCATGCTAAGGCCCCGCCACGTGTAGTAATCTTGCCATGAACCTGGGAAGAGAGTCTTAATGGAGGGCCTGATCCCGGACCTGGGCTTCAATCTTTAATAAGCTGTCCCCCCTCAGGCACCAGGTTTCCGTCTGCCACCCCCTGCAGGATCTCTGTCCCAACTCTTACAGGACCCCTCCGGCTCACCGAAGAGGCTCTTGGGTGGGTCTAGAGGCACCGGAGGCATCAAGGCAGGTCCGTCTCCCTGCAGGAGCTGGTAAGGATCACCTGAGCAGATGAGAAGCAGTGCCTAAGAGCTGTAAACCCCTACCTCCCTCATCTCCCCACCCCTCCCAGAAGAGCTGTACACCCTGAAGGCCTGAAGCTGTAGCAGGATTGGAGTTAGCCTAGGGACAGGGTTATTGGATGAGTCAGACAGAAATGAATCCTTTGAGCTCTGTGGAAAGGCTTAAAATAATCCTAATAGGGTCAGTACAGGGGCAGTACTAACCCCATTAGGTCTACATGCATAGTCCTAATGTGTATATGGAGGGGTTAAATGGGACCTAGTCCACTCCCCCAGCCCTCCCCACAACCTTCCCTCTAGTCCATTCCTGGCAAAAGGTCCCACATACCATTGAGAAGGCGGCTGAGGGATGGTGTGCTGCCCCAGGGGTTCCTGGGGGTGCCAGGCCCTGGAATCAGCATGCTGAGCTGGGTCCAATAGCCACGAGTGAGGCCTCGAGAGGCCAGGAAAGCCTCCTTGTTAAAGGTCTCACTGGTCACCTCTGCAGGAGAAGGGGGTGAGGATTGAGGACTTGGTGGCTCAGCTCCAGGACTTTAGCTGCCCTCTGCTATCCCTAAGGACCCTGATTTTTGAGCCTGGTTTTACCTAGGGAGGAAATTTTCCTTTCTGAGTGTCTACCACGTTCCAGGCACTGAGAGTTTACACAACCCTTGAAATAATTAAATGTGATTTTATATTTGTTAGTATTCCTTTTTTACAGATGATGAAACTTGAGGGGATTTTTTTTTTTTAATTTTAAGACAGGCTCTCATTGCAGCACAGGCTGACTTTAAACTTACTATGTAGCAGAGGATGGCTTTGAACCCCTGGTCCTCCTATCTCCACCTTCCAAATGCTGTGATTATAGGTATGCCCCATCAGAGTCACCTCTTGTTTTGCCTTGTTTTTGAGACAAGGTGTCACACAGCCCAGGGTGGCCTGGAACATGAGATCCTCCTCTCTCGGCCTCCCAAGTGCTGGGAACGTGCTACCATGCCTGGCTTAAGTGAACTGTTTGAGGTCACATGACTAGCCAGTGGTAGAGGTAGACAGCAGGCATTTAAACCGATGCCTCAGCTGCCCTGGTCTCTCTCTGTATCAGTCATTCTGCCTCAGCTGCTCTGGTCCCTAACACCCAATGCACAGCACCAGCTCTTCTTCCAAGGATGCAGACTTCAGCCAAACACTCATTCTTCAGGCCCTGGACCTAGTCCCAAAGACCTGGTCCCAGGATCCCCTCCCTGCCACTTTGACCTCCTTATGATACCTGCAGTATAGGTGAAAGGCAGACTGGCCAGTTCCCCTGTTCGTTCCATAAAACCGGCAAGTCTTGGGCACCAAAATCTGTGGCTCACATCATCTGGGCATCGGCACCAGTCAGCCTGGAGACAAGCCTCTCCACAGTATAAGACAGCACTGCACTGGGGGCTGGGGAGACAGGGGTAGCTGGCACCTCTCAATCTTCATGGGTCCTGTGGGCTATAACCTGTCCATACGCCACTCATCCTGTTTGTATTGCATCCTGTAGCTAATAGCTCATAACTTGTTTTTCCTATCCCTTCCTACCTTCCTGGCCCTCCTTCTGCCTGTCTGCTTGGGACGCCCCCCTGGCCCGGCTTGCTTTTCTACGTGGTTGTCTAACTGCTGGAGTCTTCCATTGACTCCAGCCTTGGGGATGCTCACCAGGGTGTCAACTTCACTTCGAAGCTGTGCTTGTGACAAACATGGCAAGTTCGAGCCCGAAGGGAGGCAAAAGTAAAGCCTGGCCGAGGACCCCATGTCCTCATTGGGGTCTTTGCTAACTTCACGCCCAGCCTTGGGACAAGGCTCTCCAGGTCTCTGCATGGGGATAAAGGTGGCATCAGGCTAAAAGGGCTCAGGAGTTCAGATCCTACACCTTTCCACCCTCTGATCCCAGATATTTGTACCGATGCAGGTGGGCGTCTCCCACTGTAAGCTGTCGGGGCTTTCGGGGGTTCCCCGAGCCCATAGGGCAGGCCATGCTGTGGCAAAGGAGAGCATAGGCCCGAGGAGCCAGATTCTCAGCCCCTGGGCTCTGGCCCACATGCCCGTGGGTTCCATCCATTAGCAGATCAATGCCTAAGATGGTGCCATGCTCATCTGTCACCAGCAAAAGACAAGAGAGGTGCAGGGGTGCAGCCTCTGGGGAAAGAGGGAGCATTTGGGGGAGAGAGAAGGGGGCAGACAGTCAGATATACCAGGTTTAGATGTCTTGAGGGGACAGACAAGTTCAATGAGTAGAAGGGACTACTCATTGTAAAGGGGGCAACTGCTATACAGAGCCAGAATGTAAGAAACATAGGCACCTTATCAACATCTGGATTTCTCTTTGTTTAGATTTATTTTCATTTTATGCATATGGGTATTTTCTCCACATGTATGTCTGTATATCACATGCATGCAGTGCCTGCAGAAGGCAGAGGAAGGTGTTGGATGCCCTTGGAAATGGAGTTACAGAAGGTAGTTAGCCACCATGTGGGTGCTGGGGATTGAACCTAGAACCTCTGGAAGAGCAGTCAATGCTCTTAACCTCTAAACCATTTCTCCAGGCCCAGAACCTGGAGTTTTCTTAAGATGCAAGGTTTCTGGACTTTCATTCTTTACAGTGCTTAGATGTTGATTCAAATTAAAAAAAAAAACCCACATTGTGGCAGATGAACTTTGGGCAACAGATTTGCATGAAGGTTAAAGCCTGTGACTCCTACTTGGTTGAGAGACATGGGAGGAGTTCAGAAAGGTGTCTGGATAGGGGACAAGGCAGGGCCACCCTGGGTTCTCACCACTCCTCCGTCCTTTCCTCTTTTCAGGAGCCCTCTCATCCTCTCTTTCCTCCCGGCAGCCATCATCACAGCTTGCCTCTTGCTGGGTCACCTCTGACTCGGCTGGTGGCTTTGCTTCTTGGGGGGATTCCCTGCTGGAAGGGGCTGGCTCCCTACCCTCCTGTGGTTCCACTTTGTCTGTGCCTGAGCTCCCTTTTCCGTCCTCTTCTTCACCTTCTTCCTCCTCTCCTTCTTCCCCATCCTCCAGGCTGACGAAACTGACATAAGGGCTCAGGTCTCTCAGGCGGAGCGGAGGCTCATCTCCCAGGAGGCAGGAAGCCCCCAGCCCCGGCCCAGGACCTGGCTCTGCACCTTGCCCCAGGCTGATGCCCACACTACGGTTTGGTAAGACGTGGAGCACCCAGAGAGCAGGGTCCTGGGGCAGCCTCCTTATCTGAGCCTCCAGTTGACGCCATCGGCCCTCAAGGCTGGTCCCCATGGTCCCTTTCTCTGCCACGAACTTGCGGAACCAGCCAAAGAGAAGAGCAGCGAAATCAAGGAACTCATCCCGGTATCCAGACACAAACTCCATGTCTTCAGATGCACAGGGCCTGGACCCAGACTGAGAAGAAAGGGCTGTATAGTAGCGGTCAGGATCAGGGAAATGATGAGGGTTCGTGCTGGGTCACGAAAGGGAGAAGGGTGTGGGCTTGAGGTAAAATCTATGGAGAAGCATTAGGAGCTGAGAATAGGGTTTGCAGGGATAAGGACAGAGGGAGGGTTAGATTGGAAAGTGGATATGTAGGGTTAAAGGTGAGAACTCAGGGATGTAATCATAGTTGGGGCACAAAACTCAATGACTCAAATCCTAAAGTGAGATTTGAATTCAAAGATGGAGAGATAAGGCTAATCCTACGGGGAAAGGCTTGCTGAGAAGGGAAACATGTGGGGTCTGTTGGTCTATGGGAAATAGAAGTGAGAATTAAGAACTGAGGCATCTCTTGGGCGAGGATCAGTTTGATGTGAGCCCCTGTAAACCCAGCCCCTTTCCGGCGGCTCCTCTCCTCCGGTACCTGCAGCCGCCACCACTTTTTGAAGGTAAATACCTCGTGCTGGTGGACCGTCGTGACGTCAGGGCTGCCCGAGCCCACTGCTCATAACTCGGATGGCACCCAGCCAGTGCATGCGCAGTCCCACGGGCCTGGTGACTTGCTTGACTGCTTCACCTTGGCCATGTGACTGGATCCCACTGTGACCCAGCGGACCAGGGAAGTGAAAGCATCTTGGAACCAGAGGGAGATCTAGCAGGTCATCACTTTACAAACCACCAGACAGACAGGCGACCGCCAGAGAGGACTGACATTCCCGAACCCAACCGAGTCATTCTTCCGGAGCCACCGCTTGCCCTCTCGGGTTCCTCTGGCTCCATAGCCCGAGCTTTCTTTCGGTTTTGTGAGTCTTGGCTGTCCCCACGACTGGCCTGGCTGTGAGTCTGGAATCGGGTGAAGGAGCTCCGCCTTCGGGGGTTCCCCGACGTGGGAGCTGGGTGCTGCGTAGGCTCCCGGTATTGACCCGACGGTCGGTTCGGGACAGCGCGCGGGGAGCAGCGGAACCTCCACCGCGCGCCCTCTCCCCGCCTTAGCTTGGCACCGACGGCAGCACCTCCGCAGAACCTCCGCAGAACCTCGGGCAGCCCGGGGGATCAGCTGGATGTCGGCTAAGTGGCCTGGCGGCAACAAGCTCCGCTAAGCCCGGAGATGAGACAGGGCTTCGGACCCCTGCCCCTAGCGCTCTTTCTCTCCTTGCTGGCTCTGCTGACCCCGCCAGGTTAGTCAGGGGGCGGGACTGGGGCCCGAACAGAAACTGTGGAGGGGCACAAGAACTGAGGGATTAAGAATTCAGCCCAGAGCTGCCAAGGGCAGCAGCCGGGAATAGGGGAAGGCTGTCTGGGGTTGGAATGGGACTAGGGACACCTGGACCCAGGTGGCATTACACTGGGGTGGGAGGTAGATCTGGCGGGTAGGGGAAGCTGTGTGAGACAGCTGAGTTGGAAGCCAACTCAGGACCAGGGCTGATCCCTCGCGTTCCCTTTTAGGTGATGGCAACCAGGGGAGTGTCACTGGAAGCTGTTTCTGTAAAAAAGATATTCCTCCTGAAACACTGGTACCGAATACTACCTTGAAATATATCCGACAACACCTGAAAACATACGATCGCTGTCCAGTACGCATCAGGTACTGTCTTGTCCGTCAGTGTGTCGTCCCCGGTCTCCCCACCCCACCACCGGGAATTATAGGACCATCCCCCTGAACACCAGGTCCAGATGGGAAAGCCTACCTCCTTACCAGTTTCACTTATCTGGGGATTTCCAGCACGAGTGGGGCTCACCTTGGGGGTGACTTCACACCTTTGGAATGAGGAAAAGTAGGGAGGGGAAGGAGTGGTCATAAGGAGACTAGATTGATCCTCTTGCAGGTTCTGGTTAACGACGTCTTTCACTGTGTGTGGGGACAGCCGAGAACAGTGGGTCCTTGATTTGGTAAAATGCGTTGACAGCAAAGGTGAGAGCCTCCTCGGTCCTCCAGTGGGCCACCATCTGACAATTTCCTTTGCCTCTGCCACACAGCATTTTCCTATTTGGAGCCTCTTAGCTCTGGCTGAAGTACTTTCACTTAAGTCTGTCTTCTCAATATCGTTACTTTCATCTTCCTGCCTCCCTCAATTTGTTCCGCCATTCCTTAATACTTTCTTTTCTTTACATCATTTATTTTTATTTCATGTGCATTCACATTTTGTGTAAATGTATGTCTGTGTGAAGGTGTTGAATCCCCTAAAACTGGAGTTACAGGCAGTTATGGGCTGCCATGTGGATGCTGGGAATTGAACCCAGGTCCTCTGGAAGAACAGCCAGTGCTCTTAACCACTGAGTCCTCTCTCTAGCCCTGCTTGGTATTTTCTTGAAGTCACTATTATAAAGTGTACTTGAGATTGGCCAAGCTAAATAAGTGCTCTACCACTGAGCTATCGTCCTGCTTTATAAGCTGACCAGGATGGTCTTGAACTTGTTCCCCTCCTGCCTCGACCTCTCTTGTAGCTGGGATTACAGGTCTCTACAATAGGTTTGGCTTTTACTATTGTATTTTAACTGAAATCACTTGAAGGTACTATTTTAATTTTCTCATACTTAGTGATGAAAATCAACGTTAAATTGAAAGAATTTATCCAGGTGTGGTAGTGCCCACCGTTAACCCCAACATTCTGGAAGGCAGAGGCAGGTGGATCTTTGTAAATCTGAGGCCAGCCTAGTCTACATGGTGAATTTCAGGACAGCCAGGGCTATCAAAACAAAAAGTTTAATTATACAGTGAACAACCTCTATGAACATCACCTGGATTCTTCAATATTTGAGTCATAGTTTTAAATTTATTTGTTTATATAATAAATATGTAGTCAGTTATATTTACAATATTGGTTCTACAGCATTTTACTGCATTCACATTATTGCAAACCGGTTCTGTTATCTATCCATCATCAGTTTAATTCTCCTGCTTTTTTCCCCTTTGGCCTTGAAGTGGTGCTCACAAGTGCTGGGGTTAGAGGCATGTACCGCCACTCTCTGTTTCAGCTCACCTTATTTTAAAAACGTTTTCAACATAAGTTGCAGATATTGTATTTATCCCCAAACAGTTTCAGCATATATTTTACTGAGTTCAATTTGGGGGGGGGTTGTTTTGTTTCTGTTTTTTCAAGACAGGGTTTCTCTGTGTAGCCTTTGCTGTTCTGGAACTCACTCTGTAGACTAGGCTGGCCTTGAATTCATAGACATCTGCCTGCCTCTGCTTCCTGAGTCCTGGGATTAAAGGCCCAACTCTGAGGTCAATATTTTATTGTTCTTTTTTTTTAATCTCAATTTTTCTTTTAGAATCAATTCAGAAACCTTATTTACATAGGTCTTTAATTTTTTTATAGCTATTCCTATTTACAAGCCATTCTGAAATATTCAGTTGTAATGGCCTTTTTTTCAATTCTATTTTTGTTTTTTTTTTAAAGTTTTATTTATTTATTATGTATACAACATTCTGTGTCCATGTATGCCCACACGCCAGAGGAGGGCACCAGATTTCATTACAGATGGTTGTGAGCTACCATGCGGTTGCTGGGAATTGAACTCAGTACCTCTGGAAGAGCAGTCAGTGCTCTTAACCACTGAGCTATCTCTCCAGCCCCCTATTGTTCTTTTTTCTTTCAAGGCTAAAAAAAAAACCCTCAATCAATTAAATGAATAGATCGTAAGTATGCATAAGTCGTTTCCAAACAAATTACTTAACAGCTTGTATGTTTCGTTCAGTAGTGGTGGCAGACACCTTTAAGCCCAGCACTTGGGAGACAGAGGCAGGCAGATCTCTGTGAGTTTGAGGCCAGCCTAAGCTACAGAGTGAGTTCCAGAACAGTCAGGGATACACAGAGAAACACTGTCTCCAAAAACCAACCAAACAAACAAACAAAAAAAGAAAGATACAACTCTTAAAATAAGAAATGTTCTTCACTAGTCTACCTGTGTCAGTGGTACCCACACTGCCTTTCAGGCTACCGAGACCTAAATTATTTTCTTCACCCCTCCCAGACACCCTGGGCCTTGTTACCACGAAGTGAGTCCCAGAACAGCTATAGACGAGGGTAAAGTACATCTAGGGCCCAATACTGTGTAACACACCTGCTTGCCCTGTGACAGCATCTCAGTTTGTGAACTTCCTTGTCCTTGTCTGTCCCTCTGTTACTGTCTTCCTCCCTGGCCTTCAGCTGCTCTGCCCCAAATCTCTTTTTGCATAGTACTGGGGAATGAATCTAGGACCTCACCTCATACATGCTAGGCAAGAACTCTGCCACTAAGCTCTATACACAGCTCTTCAACGGTCCTCTGCATGCTCCTCATGCCCTTCCCTTGCTGGGCTCAGAACATGACACCCAAGGGGGACTTTAGCGGTTGAGAGACCCAACAAAGCGAATCACTCTGGCTTTCCTCCACCATTTTCTGTGTCAGCTGGCTACAAAGGAATTCTCTGACTTTTGCCACCTGGAACTGAGGCCCAATACATATTTTCATGCTATAGGAGTTCTGGCTGGGACTCGGAGGCCAAAAAAGAATCTGGCTAGGCCTTACTGGTCCCCTTCCTGGTCCCCTGGGGTGGGGGTGGGGACTGGAGATTTAATGCAGGGTCTTGAACATGCTATACCCCAAA
>PVIU01015624.1:0-47641 GCA_004026605.1 Ondatra zibethicus
AAGGGAAGGGAAGGGAAGGGAAGGGAAGGGAAGGGAAAGGCGAGCAGAGAAAGAGAGGGGTTTCTCCTTATGCAAACCAGGAAAGGACCTAACATTCTCATTTGAGTTTCTGGGAATGCTACATCTCTCAGATGTTACATAAACCTTAACACAATTAAGCTGTCACTTGACCTTCTACAAAACAACAGAGGATGTGAAGGAGAAAGGACCACCAGAGTGGCCCACACAGGCCAAGAGGAAGGATCAGATTAGCTTGGTTATTAAAATGAGCAAATGCCAGTGGAACCCCACAGAATGAAAAAGAAAGGATAAAGACTTACTGCTAAGGTCGCTCTAAGTACTGTTGCATGTATTATTTTAATCCCTTTGATCTCAAAGTCTGCATTTCTGATAAAGACCTGCCAACAGGGAAAGCCCGAAGCAAGCCTCCTCCGAGTTCTCACGATGCTTGTGAGCCTGCATCGCATCACTAGCTGTCGCTAACATAGTGAGCTGCACTTCTGATGCTTACTATGAGCGTGGCTGAGCAGCCAGACACCCAAGTAACTAATGTGCTTTCATTATTAAAGGAACTCAACTTCATAAAAGGTCCAAATAGCATAGAATGAACTAAAGAATCTCAAGCTTCCCTTTTCGGTCTATTCAAAAGTCTTCCTAGAAATAAATAATATGGCAGCAGGCAGGAGCATGGACAAGACTGATAGATCTTATTAGGAATCACAATCCCAGTACACTCAGTTATGGAATATCCTACTTAATCCTTCTGCAAAGACTCTTCCACACCCATCCGCACACTCTCTGAAGGTTTACACCCCAGGATGAGTTTGTTCAATTTCTGTAAATGAAATACCAGGAGACAGGTCTTCCACAATGACCCAATGAACAGGGATGCTCTGACAGGAGCAGACCTCTAGCCCCCAAACCTTGCCATCCATTGCAGGGAACTGTTCACATTTTCAGTGCCATGGCATATACTTGCTGAAAAAAAACCCTTTTAGTTCTTTATCAATGCAACACTTAGTAACATATATAAACACCTTGCTTTATAGGTACAAGAAAATGGAGATTAAAATTCAATAAATTTCATTTACAAGTGCCCTTTAATACTTTATTCCTTTTTGAAAAGTGTCAAAAAGTTTTTGAAGCGAAAAAAGTAGGTATTTTAATCATAACTTTGAAAGTGAGTTGGTAAATGTACACATTGTTGAACTTAATATTTATTCCTCAGACATATTAGAGATACACCAATAAGCTTTTTAAGTAACCCCTGGCACCAGAGTCTAAAATGTAACTTCAGATGCACTGTGCCTTACTATCTAGACTCATTGGGTTCTGTGAATGGTCAGAAATACAAGCATTCTTTAATATACAAGATTCTCTTTAATACAGGATTAAGCACGGAGATTTCCAAAGCATGAAAAATTCCCTTTAAGGAGTTTAGGGTCTCGGGGATTATATAGGACTTTCAAATCTACCAGGAAGAGCTACTGGCAATAGTGCACGTCCCCATGGCATGGCAGTAGTTTCCTACAAAGAAAGCTAACCTATGCTGCTGTCATCTGGAAGCTGTTAAACATTTCTCCTTCTTAGGTTTCTCAATTTAAAAAGGACTGCTTGAGTATTGGATGGATACCTTTAACAGTCACTTGAACCACTAAATCATATCATTTCACAACTCTATGAATAACAATGGAACAGGCACTAGGAAAAATGACTGTAGTATTAACCACTTACTGAGACCTTGTTATGGTGTGCATTGTTCTAGGTGTTGCTACATATCCATCTTTCTAGAAAAATAACTAGAAACACTGACAAAATATTCTAAAACTTGCATCAGATAATACTTTTCTTATAAAAAGTATTATTAGCTCTTAAATGGGAAGACTCTACAGAATGATTCATTATGACTCATTCCACTTAATTAAGCTTCAAAGACTCTAATATAAATATTGGGTCCTAATTTTCAATATAATATATTCAATCATGTCTAAATAGTTTTACTTTACAAAGTGTCATTGCAATTTGATGTGTCAGATTTTCAGCAATAGCAAGAAGGTTATACACGGATAACAAGTAGGATCGAATTTTCTTAGAAACTGGCTTTCCAACAAGGGAAGTTACTAGCTACTCTGTGACATGTCACTCTGCATGTACTCAAAAGCCTTTGACACACTGTTCAGACAGTAAAATACACAGGGATCCGTGGCAGTGAATCGGGCCACATGGATGCATTTTCTGCAGTGCACTGCTCAACATAAAGCTGTCAGGAAACATGCATGGCAGAAGAAAATAACCACACTTCCACTCTCTTGGATTTCTCTACTTTCTACTGATTTGTTATATTTCTATACCTTCTTGAGAAAGACAGATAACATGTTTCAGAATCCCTAGATAATATCAAAATTAGTTGACAGTTCTAAGATCCTGGAACATTAATAAGTTTTGTTTTCTAAAGATAGCAGCTTTCTGAACATGAATATATGTTTTTTAAATGAGACTTTGAGGTATAGGGCCAGCTACTGTGGGAAGAACTGTTTTCATTTGATTTGAAAGTTGGGCTCATCATCAACTGTCTTCCATCACAACTCAGTCTAATGGGGGACACCAAGCAAGATAATGCTCTTGGATGGAAATGCCCAGAGTGACCAGGTTGAAGCTGCAAGATCTAGAACTAGGAGACTCCCAGGTGATCAAATTTGTTTGCAAGATAGATTTGTTTTCTGTAAAGTTCTGTGAAAGCAGACCTGATGGAATAAAAAGGCTTCTAGTAGCTACTAGGCTATATCTGATAAAAATGCACAGAGAGCCATGGTCTTAATTAGGGTTTCTATTGCTGTAACTGAATGTAATGACCAAAAGCAACTTGGGGAGGTCAGGATTTATTTCAGCGGACAGCTGCATACACAATTCATCAGAAATGGAAATTGAGAGCAAAAACTCCAAGCAGAAACATGGAGGAATGCTCACATATGGCCTGCTCAGCCTGCTTTCTCACACAGCCCAGGGGCCACCTGCCTGGGGAGCAACACCACCCACAGTAGGCTGGACCCTCCAATATCAATCTTTAATGAAGGAGTTGGACAGGCTTGCCTATAGGCCAGCTTTATGGAGGAATTTTCTCAGTTGAGAAATGTTCCCAAAATATTGCAGCTTGTTTCAAGTGACATGAAACTGACCAAACACAAGGATACTTTAATGAATTGCTAATCATCTTACACTTAAACACTTAGTGGAAATTCTTTTCCACACAATAAAAATGAACAAGCATTTACATTTCAATGATTTTTATGTCTATAACATCTTAGAGACTAAATCAGCATGAAATATCTTGATATGAATCGAGAAGGGTAATATAAATTTGTTTTAGAAAGAGATAAAGATACAACCTGGAAGACTGACAAATAATGAATCAAGCCTAAAAGTCTTGGAGAATGTTCATCAAAGGAAGCTACACGACAGAGAAAAATAATTCCAAGTGAAATGTAATCATTAAAATTGTGAGTTTGGGTATATATGACCAATGAATTTCCTTCAATAACCTCTCAGAGGCATGTGAAATAACAGAAACTTACATAATGATGAGATAGTACCTATAGGCTTTCCTGGCTTGTCACGCCAAAGCCATGGTTAGCCAAGACAATAAAAAAAAAAGTGCTGAATACTGAGTCTGGTGTGCAATTCCACTGCACCTGCTGGTTTCCCTGATGGGCATCTTGTCTTTTTTGATAAACAAAACACTAGTGTACTGTGCTACGTCCATCGCGGAATGGAGAGAGGCAGACAGGATAGTCTGAATCTCAGGATGGCATCTCCCCTACGCCCAATGGGAACTTCCATCTGGCTGCTACAGCCTTGTAACTACATATAACTTCAGAGACTGCATCCTACCATGCTTTAAGTTTGAGTTTTAGAACACTGTAACTGAAGAATGTACTATTTAACTAGCTGGCCTTGATTTCTCTATCAGACCCAAGGGGTTAACAAGTACAACAACAAATGATTCAATTGAAAGTTGACCCCACATGTTAATCATAAAATTTACTTCTTAGCTGCCTCTTGCAAGTCTAATACACTATGTATTGATATGCACAATTTTATTATAACTTTATTTTTCATCAATCCTTTAATTTCTAAGTAGGGATTATAATTTCTTACTACAAAAATAGGACAAAAGTGTTCAGGAAATTCCTGGGTAGGCACTAAAAATGTATGTAGAATTTTTTAAAAAACACTATTTAATGGGATGATGCAAAACATCATATTTCCCAACATACAGAATTAGGAAAAGCTCTATAATATCCCTGGCAATGCATCAGAAGGTATAATTACAAGGTCAATGAGAGCTCTAATGAAGACTGTGGAGAAAATCAGGTACCATTTGGTTTCCTCTCTAAGCATCAGAGAGTCTCATTTAGGAATCAATTCTCAGTGCCATCTGTATAAGACAATCTTAATTTGGCATAACATTATTTTATCTGTTATACACCTGCTTGTTCCCTGAACTACAGAAGAAAGAGGGTCACTTTTCACAATAATAAATTTCATATTTTAGCTGAAATGAAAACCAGGAGCTAGTTTTTATACCAAGAGGATTTCAGATACTTCAGGAAATAGAGCAGGGAGTTCAGAATTACTCCCTGGTCATTTTCAGTTATGTTTTTTAAAAAACGGGAAATATAATTTTGTAAAGAATCACCTAGAAAAGTCATTATATCACAGAAATGGAAATACATTACATGACACACAGGAAGACTCAATCTCATCTTGATAATAAGGTGCCGCCATCTATGTGTGTCTGCCAGCTGGAGACAGCATCAATTAATCTTTTCCTTTTTTCCATGAACCTTAATTTCCAGTCTCTCGGGCTTATCAATTTTTAAATACATGAAACCAGAATAAAAGGAGACATTTAAACTGTTTCAATTGTTTAAAAAAAATTCAATGGCCAATCTACAACTCACTAATAGGTATAAGATCATAAGCTGAGACGAGTTTTGTGTGTGACTCAATCATGACCAAACTCTAATATGCTGTAAGGTAGCTAGTATTTAAAATGTGGAAAAACATGTAGTCTCCAAGAAAGCTAAGAAGTTCCTGCGTGCCAATTTCCATGCTGTAGAAATGGGTTGCTATGTCTTTAATCATCATAAATATTTATAATAAGACCCTGTCCTCAGGCTTTAACATCAGGTTTTAAATCGTCCTCTTGGTACCTAATTGCTGAAATTATTCATTTGTCAAAAATGTATATAATGCTTAGAAATGAACTATTAGTTAAGAGTTAACATTTGTTTCAGAATGCCATATTAATAACAGATACATTCTGCAGGCAATTTAAGTAGCAGCATGGTTTGGGAAATTTAGTTAACACTGACTAAATTATTCCAGTACTTACTAGGGATGCTACACAGAAACAATAAAACTTTCACAAATTTTTTGTCTAAAATTAGTACCAAATGAATTTAAAATATCTCAGATGCTCCTGCAGAGTCAGAGGGCACAGGGTGGTCCAGGTGCCCCTTCTTTTTCTCTGTTCTCCCGCAACACATTATGCTTGGGTACTTGAAATTCTGCCCAAATCAAACTTAGAGAAAAATCCCATCAATTCACAAGTGTATTGACTTATCAATTATATTATTGGCATGTATGTTTATGGGAGATGGTATGTGTGACATTATGTGTTTGAGAGTGTGCTCTCTTCTTACACCACGGTGGTCGGGTGCCTGGGCTTGGTAGCAAGTGCCATCTCCCTACCCTGACATTGACATTTTATAACCAACAAATATGGATGAAGTAAAAAACAAAGAGAGTATGTGAATTTAAGATAAATGCCTAAAACGTTTCTACACATTGTCGAGCTGCAAACTGAGAAATCTGTATGCAAAAGAATTTGATCATTTCACTTCTCTTTTTTTAACCATAATACATAATGAGCATTATCTTCTGATCATCAATAATATCTGACATGTTTAGCCAAACACTGAGCATTAGATGAGTTAAAAAGACACAGCCTTTTGGTATATACTTTGATTTAAATATTTTATTGTTATTATTACGTGCAAATTGTATGTGAATGTGAGTACATGTTCATTACCACAGGAGCGTGGAAGACAAAGTTTGGAATGTGTGCTTTCCTTCCATTACAGGATCCTGGGATTTTAAGTAGGTCACCAAGCCTGTGTCTGACAAGTTCTTTGACCCACTGAACCATCTTAACAGTTCAGGACATACTCTTTAAAGATAATAACATTTCACCTCATTTTCAAATCTTCTAAAAATGTAGAACTGTTTCAGTGTCTTAGTTTTAGTTCAAATGGTTTCCTTTTATCAATCTCTAACACAGCATTATGAATAGTTGCTAATTTAGTAAATATTATTATTATGTTCTTCATTTTGTATTTATAGACTTAAGTGACAATGAATATCACCACATGAAAGAATATGTTAATACATCGAACAGAAATACCAATGGGACATCTGTTACCATGCCACTTTCAGACATCTTTGAGACTAATTTCACGTGCAGTGTAAATCCTAACTGTAGCCCTGGAGGAGTGACTTGTCTCTTAGCAAACAGTGAGGAAAAGCCAACACATAAATAGGTGAGTGGCCTCCCAAGGAAATGCAGCTGTCAGCATCCATGGTCTGCATGTCAGATACCAGAATGCAGGGCATTCAAACTCACTGTGGTCAGTTTCTAATGTTTTATAACTTCAGAGAAGAGAACATTATTATCTTCAATATAAAATGGGAATAAATCTATATGACCAATTGTTAATAAAGTCATAATACAGCTACCAACAGTAATTTAATGTATTAATTTTGTACCACAGGGAAATAAACATTGAACAAAGGACCATGGTCCTTTAACAAATGTCTCAATCTCAGTAGCTGTGATGTTTATTTTCTATGAAATGTGGGTTCCAAATGGATCACATCTCTGTGGTGCTGGCATTATCCTGGGCACGACAACAGTTTACCCCTATTCTTCACCTGATGGTTGGTATGTAGTGTCAGGTTGGAAAAAATTTTGCATCAAAATTTTCAAACTGTTATTCCTCCACCACCCACCATCTCCCTTTTGCTGGTGTGGTTCCTTCTTCCTTTTTTTTTTTTCTATTTTAAACTGACATTTTATTTTAGCACAATGTTGAAAACATTAATTATATAAATCAATAAACCTCATAATAATAGTCAGTTTTTTCTCATCTTCCTTTAGCTTTTCATGAAAACACCCTTTAAACCAAGGTTAAACACTAAAGAGGAGTAGAATACAGTATAAACTTTTGTTCAGAAAGAACAAAGTATATATTTTTTGCTAAAACTTGAGCAAATACACGCAGCTTATACATCACAAACGCTCTTTTAACTCAGTTATCTGAAATTATCATATACATTATTGTATATAAGATATGATTCAAAAGTGACCACAAAGTACAAAAACAATCTAAATGTTTTTATAGTAAAACTATTTAACGTTAAAACACTATTAATTTCCACCAACTAAAATAACGACTGGTTCTTTTTAATTTGATGTCCTACACACAGAAGATTTTAAAAAAACTTTCAACTGATCATAGAGATGTTTGTCTTGGACTCAAAAATCCATATAAAGAATGTGAACCCTCGGTTCTCACATCCCTTTTCCTACCTTCACATTCTCTGGATGGAGTCCTCCAGGGTGCTTGTCCATGTACTGACATAAATCAGTGTGCTGGAAAAAAAGGGGAAATGTATTAATATCCCTCCGGCTATAGCACGATGGATCAATATTTTTATAGTTCAAAGTCACCATTACCTCCTAGACAAAACAAATAAAGGACAAGGATTTTTTAGTGTATGAAATTGCATGTTCCACCAGTCCCCATTTTAACCATAATAGAACCATCTTCATCTTTAGTTTTATGTCAAACATGTATGCATGAAAGCAAATACATGTTTATAGTTTTTTGAGTGTCAATTTCCTCATTGACTATATATCCTGACACATAACAAAAGTCTAATCACAAGTTTCTCAGAAATGAATTTAAGTTCTTATTTACTTTATGAAAACACTCGAAACCACATGACAGTGAAATTAACTACTGGAATTTTCACATGTACACAAACAAATATTTTTTAGTTTTCAAGAACTGACTATATTTAAATACAAATTATAAATTAACAAAAACATATTCAAAGTAACAACTTTAAAAAGACAATTATGCATTAAAGCACTAAGATAATAAGCAGTTATTTTTCAAGTATGAGAAGTTAGCATGCCAATAACAGTATCTCTCCTTACCTCACTCGTGTTTATATGGTGAATAGCACAAAGCTTTCTCAAAGCACCAGTTTACTCAAAAGTTTGCTCTCTTACTGTAATGCATCACCTAACTTACAAGACAAAATGTGTGCTCAAGTAATTCTGTGTCCATTTGGCTTGGGTGACTGAGGGTGTGCAGGTTCTATAAAGCATTCAAGGATCTTGCTGTAACCATCATATCCAGAATTCAAACTTGTTACTGGGATTTGAGTGGGTATCAGATGGCAACCGCTTATGACACACGGCAGAGCCTCGCCCTTCAGGCTGAGCTTCTGTTGCCCGCACAATGTGCTGCACTTAGGTTAGTCACCGAGGAGATGGAAAGAATGAAGTAGCTGTGGACGGGAGTGCCGAGTACCACAGCAGAGCATCCTGACACAGCACCCTGTAAGGATCACCACCAGTTCAGCAAGGGGAGAATGTCCTCCGGACAACTCAGAAAGCCTGCTGGGAGAAATCAGTTCTGGGAAAGCTGAGCCCATCCAAAGACAGATTAAAATGGGACAGAGGAGCTAGTCGATATACATTCTTACAGCACTGTCTTCTACCTAGGACCACACAGGGGGCTAAGATCAGTCAAATTCTGTGCTATTGGAACTATTTAA
The DNA here is from genome assembly GCA_004026605.1 of Ondatra zibethicus. Classification (NCBI taxonomy): domain Eukaryota; kingdom Metazoa; phylum Chordata; class Mammalia; order Rodentia; family Cricetidae; genus Ondatra; species Ondatra zibethicus. Next base: position 8,911 of record PVIU01015624.1, read on the forward strand.
TTTGGAAATTATGATCTATGAGATCCAGATGGCTGACATATAGAGGACATAAACATATAGAGTTATACATATAAGATAAGCTCATTAAAACAAACTCAAATATAATTACAGTGGGAGCATGCGGCTTTTCCAGAATAACTATATGAAAGTTTTATTTCAAGCATTTAAGACACTGAGGGATTCATTTTGATCTAAAACTGAAAGTTTTTATTATTTACTTTCTCATTCTTTCAAATATAGCTAAGCTAATATCGACTTCAGAAAGGAGCAAATAAGTACTTTGCTTTTTGAAGAACAAATAAAATTGTGTAAGAAAACTTTTAACCTATCAGGTTATGCATACAGTGTGTATGTGTGTGTGTGTATGTGTGTGTGCATTTGTGTGTATATGTATGTGTGTGTGTGCATACGTGCATGTGTGTGTGTGTGTGTGTGTGTGTGTGTGTGTGTGTGTGTGTGTGTGTGTGTGTGTGTGTGTATGGTATAAGATCCACAGGATAAGAATGATACCAAAGTGGATTAATATTTAACACACAACAAGCAAAGTGATGTACAGAGGATACGTCCAGTCACACTGACAGTGCCTGCTGTGGTTGGATGTGCTTTCAGAGTTCTTTTTCTCCAAAGGACTCGTGTTAGAAGTTTGCTTCAAAGGACATGGTGCTAGGCTGTTGAGATTTCAGAGAGGTAGCGTCGAGGGGGAGGTCATCAAGCCATTATGGCTGTGTCACTGGAAGGGATAAAAATAGCTCTTGAAGGGCCCTGAGTAGATCTGCAAAAGAGATTTTGGGTTTTTTTTTTTTCATTTTGTTTGAGATAAGATCTCACTATGTAGCCTACACTGGATTTGAGTTAGAAATTCCCTAAAGTGATAGAATTACAAACACATGCCATCATATCTGGGTGATAGCAAGCAGTTACAGGAGACTAAATTCCTTACAGCTTTCAGTCTTGTTCTATGATCTTTCTTCTCAAGTACACATCCACCCTGGCCCCATCCGTCAGGATGTAATATAGTCAGAGGAGTCCTAACCAGAGCAGCACTGTGCTATTAAAACTTGCGGCCCCTGGAAGAATAAGATGAGAAACCTGTTTTCTGAGTAACACAATGAAGCCAATCAACCTTGGAAAATCTGACTTCTTTTAAAGTAGAGGATGTGGCCAAGATATAATCAACACCGAGAATCAGAAAAAGCAGACTTCCATGAGATGGCATTCTATGATATTCCTGCTTCACTGAGACATAAACAACATGAGGCAAGCTTGGACTAGATAGAAAGACCGTCAAAGATGCACGGTTTCAAAATACAGTATGGCTGTAGCACAACCGACCAACTACCACAAACATCGTTTATTCATATATTTGACATGTAGATAACAACTAATTTTTTTCTAAAACCAGTAAATCACTACATTTCATTCTGTAAGAAATGAGAACTAGCCGGGCAGTGGTGGTGCACACGCCTTTAATCCCAGCACTTGGGAGGCAGAGGCAGGCAGATCTCTGTGAGGTCAAGGCCAGCTAGTTCCAGGACAGGCTTCAAAACTTCAGGAAACCCTGGGAGGTGGGAGTGGGAGAGATGAAAACTAAAGAGTTATATCCCACCCTACAACAACAACAAAAATGAGTAAATTCAGGTGACTTTGGTGCAGTGTCCTTCAGACTTTAAAGTAAGATATGCAAATTACTGCAAGACACAGAAACTTCCTGCTTCCCAACCAGTCTCTAAGGGGTGGGGTCAATCCAGACAGAGGCAAGGGAGAGGAACTAAACCTGACAGTCACAGAGATACTGCAATCCCACAAATTATCATTCCAGGTAGCAGGACTTAATACTGAGCTGACAGACCAACCAAGCAAGCTCAAAGAAGAAAAACACTAGGCATGAAGGAAGAGCTAAGTATCTGCTAATATGATCCAAAATCAACAAGGAAAGGGGTGGGGTATTGGTGGTGCTAAAAAAACTCTGAGGACATCACATATAGGACACATGGCGATTTTGCATTAAAAATATAACAAAGGGTTTGCTCTAATATTGTTTAACTGTTGTAGTTTTTATTACTTCTCAATTGTTTTCATTTGTTCAAAAATAAAGTATTTGTGCATATTGTTTAAAATGAAAAGAAAGATAGGAGAAATAAAACATAGTAAAAATAAAGCAAAAAGTCCTGATTCTCAAAAGAATGCAGATGACCTGTTTATGTCTGCCCTGTGACCCAGCATCATAAACTGCAGGAGAGGTTTTTCCAGCTATAAGTTCTTAGGAAATGAGATCTTTTTAAAGCAAGTCTTTAAATTTACTTTATACTTTAAACAATATATCTTTGGTATGTTGACAAAGCCTTTAAATGATTAGTCCATATTTCCTTATACATAGGACACAGAAACATGGTTTGTGGGCATGTGTGCATGGACATCACCCCCCCCCCACACACACAGAGCTGTGGCAGGCATGTCACCTGTGCGGGCCACACAACCTCTCACTGTCACATCCCCTTCATATGTGGGATGACGTAATCAGCACACCTTCCTCAGACTTCTGTTTGTGAAAATAGTGAGCAAACACCCACATTTCCAGAATGCCAGTGCACAATAGATAATATTAGTTATCGCGGTGGTCATGATCATGAAGTTTTGTCTTGTGTTTACATTAGGAAGGGATATTTGGAAGGATTGAAACAAAACATGAGAATAAGAATCTAGTGAGAAGGAAAAAAGCCACTCCTATGGGGTAGCCTTTTACGGTTATGTGTGACACTGGTCTTCTTCACACACGTCCTCTTTCACACTATACTGCTCTCTATGCGGTAGCCTTTCACGGTTATGTGTGACGCTGGTCTGCACACACGTCCTCTTTCACACTATACTGCTCTCTATGTGGTAGCCTTTCATGGTTATGTGTGACGCTGGTCTGCACACACGTCCTCTTTCACACTATACTGCTCTCTATGTGGTAGCCTTTCATGGTTATGTGTGACGCTGGTCTTCACACGTCCTCTTTCACACTATACTGCCCTCCATGCTCAAGCACTCAGAGTGACCCAGTGTATACACCATGGGTCTTAGACTGTTCTGAGTAATCAGGATCAAGAAACTGAAGAATCTTGGGTCCAAGAGGGGCAAGCAGGAGCGCCGGACCACTTGCTGTCCAGTATAGTATTCGTGTTCCACAAACAGTTCTACCTACACTAAGAGCTGTTTATTTCCCCTTCCAATTTTCCAAGATTTCTTCCCATTACTGTAATCTACCCCTCCCCTTCTTTTAAATGGAGCATTCTGCCTAGGGCTGAATCAGATGTAACAAAATTACAAATTTCATCAAATCTTCCTTTACCTTCTTTCCTCAGCTCTGGGTCATGTGGCCTTTATGTTGTGGACTGCTGTGGAAATAAGGAGCTGAATAATGACATCACCAGGTGCTTCTAGTGCTTGCATTTTACAGTGTGACTCAGGACTTACTTACAGTGTGACTCAGGACTTACAGTGTGACTCAGGACTCAGATTTGAGCAGCAGTTTCTGTTGCAAGTGACAAACTGACACTCTCAGGTTCTCCGGCCTGATCTCTGGCAAGTCTTCCAAATTAAAGGGGCACTTGGAGCACAGCTCCCTGGTGTAGTATTTGGCCTCTTATTGGCCTATGCCCTTAAGAGACAGGCCACGCCCACTCCCAGCTTCCAGCCTCTGACCCCAATTCTCTCCTCTTCTTCCTCTTCCGCTCTCACAGGAGCAGCAGCTGCTTCTCTTCCCTCTCCCCCCTTCTCTCTCTATCTCTCTCTCTCTCTCTCTATCTCTTTATCTTTTCTTCTTTCCCTCCATCACCCATCTAATAAATGTTTAACTCTGCATGGCGCGCCTATCCGGCTTTCTTTTGTCCATCCCATACCGCTGCACAGCCCATACCACCACCGCAGCAGCGCGCATGGGGACCAGGAGACTAGCCCCGTGGCCGCCCGCCCACCGCAGAGACCGTGTGGTCTGGGGACCTGCAGCAAGCTGCAGCAGGCTGGCGCACCTTCTTTTTTTTAAAAAAAAAAAAAAAAAAACACAACACCTGGTGACTGTACATCAAGAACTCAGCCCTCTACAGTCTCCAGCGCTGTCTGCACTGGGATCCCTTCTTCCCTCCCCTCGACCTCCCTCTCCCCAGTCACGTTCACCACATCACTGCTGTTCATCTTCAGGATATTGCCATTCAGAAGCACTACAGATGCTTCTGTCTGACAGGTTTATATTTGATGCCTAGGAACTTCAAATAAATCTTAGAGGGAGTAGGTGGTTCCAAGTGTGGTTAGATTGATAGACCACAAAAAATTAGAGGAAGTGAAGACTTTGGCTGTAAAGATCTAGTCCCCACCTAGCTATCTTTTCCTCCCTCACTGCTGACTGCTCCGGGAACATTTCTAGGGGAAGGAATCTGAGACGATAGCCGAAATGAGAACACAATGAAGACTAAAGCGTCTGTAAGATACGGAATCTGTTGGTCATCCTGACAGAATTTCTTATGGCTGGATCAAGTTAGAAGGCAGGAGAGAACTTTTGCTTTATAAAATGCAGGGTATGGAGAGAAAACAGAAAATGAAAGGGTTTTACCCCATAAACACTCTGGCAAAGTAGGGTCTTGGTCAATTTAAGCCACATGCAGACTTTCAAGCCACAGTCACTGCCATCAGTCATATGCTAGTCAGTCATGAGGCCTAACTCACAAGACATGAATGAAAAACTGCAGCATGGTAACATTAAAACATGTCCACGTAAGAACAGCTCTTAAGAAAGAGAACCAGGAGAAAGAGGGAGGGGAGAAGAAAAGGGGGGGGGAGTGAGAGAAGGGAATGGAAAGAACACAGGGGAAGACAGTCTGTTTTTTTCCAGGTTCCATCCCTTTGTCTTTTTTAATCTGGCCTGGGTCAGGGGACAGAAAACAATGCACGTTCACAGAACACTGTGCTGAGAAAGCTAGTGGAACTCTGGCAGCCTCTCAGACACAAAGATTTGCCCATTCTCCACCGGCAGAAATGATTCTCTTCAACTGTGAAGCGTGGCCCAGCATTCATTATGACTGCTTTATTCTAGCTCATTCTTCATGGATTCAGGTTCCAGTGGTCGGCTCCAAATAACCAAAGTTCCTGCTCAAAAGTCCTCAAGTGCTTCGGGGTAATTTTGCTTTTGAATGTCCTGGGCTTACAGAAGGGACTTCCCTTGTTAGATGAACAAAGCCCCTTCCCAAGTGTGCATCTCTGTTTCTGTTCTCTTGCAAGCTTAAGTATTTGTCAGCAAGTTCGGGCGCTCACTGGAAGCACTGCCAAAATATGGGACTGAAAATAGCACAGTCCTAATTTTAAGCATCTAGGCTAAAAATAAAGACCCCAGAGAAGATAACCAACAGAACCCATCATTTTAAAATTACATTAAGAAAAGCTTCCATAGCATTTACACTGTTGATTTAACTTTCCATTTGACAGAGAGAGGAAAGTCAGTATACTCACACTTAGTAAAATTTTATAACAGTGAGAAGAAAAACAATCTGTGTCGTAAGCATAAGAATATGGAGAGATTACACGGGTTAAAAACTAATTCAGAATTTCTGTGTTCTTAATACATGGACTAATTTTATGTTTTAATCACCAAAGCTCAGTTATAATTCTATGATGAAATTAATGACATATAATTTGAACAAAAACTCATTGAATCACATAGGAACCAATGGCTAAGATAGATAAACTGGGGCATAAAAACATAAGGCCCTCTTCGCCCTCACTGACCCTAGAGTGTTTGAAAACCCTCTTATTACACAACCAAGTTTGATTCTAGGCACCTTCTCTTCATCCAGGCAATAGAACCATTATAGAGAACCTTTAAATGGTAATCTTGATTATATGAGATCAAGACACTGCAAATAAAAACACTGTAATTTTCTAAAGGAAAAGAGCTATTATTCACTCTTCAGTGGTATCTCATGTGGTCCCAAATTTAAAGCAATCACAATAACTCTGAGTGTGCCAAAGCTGGTAACTGCAGTGACTGACTAAGGGTACTAAAAGTACTGACTAACACTGTGCCATGTCTAGGACATGATACCCTGTAACTTTTTTCCAACTGTGATGATTAACTATCATTGTCAGTTGATTAGAACAGGAACCCCAATGAGACCCTTACCCAGACATGGCTAGGAGGGTGTTTCCAGAGACCCATCCTGAAAGTGGGTGGCACTACCCCTTGGGACAATGTTCTAACTAAATAAAAATGGTAAAAAGAGGAAGCCAGATGAAGACTACCATCCATCTCTCTGCTTTTGACAGGAGAGGCAATATGACCAGCCACCTCATAGACCCGCTATGTCTTCCTGCCATAGAGGAACTGTATCTCTACAACTGTGTTGCAAAATAAATCCTTCCCTCCCTTAAGTTACTTCCGAACAGATATTTGTTGCCAGCAATAGGAAAAGAACACAATAGATTACAATTTTTTGGCATGCCATCCGAAGGTCAGTGTGAGATTAAAACAGTACTTTCACAACGGCTATGAACTTTGGAAGACTATCTAACCTTTTAAATCTATCTAACCTTAGTCCACGACCATCACACAATTCCCCAGGGAAGAAAACTGAGAGAATGGAAACCTCATTTCTTTCACAGCAATCAGAAGCATTTTCCTCAAGGTAAAATCTCGATTATAAACAGCACAGATTGCTGCAAGAATTAAAACATTGAATTACTGAGCAGTTAGGCTCAAACTGCTCTTACCTGCAACCCGCAGGTTTAAATTGACTGAAAGTGTATTTTTCCCTGTGAAGTTCAACAGCACTAACTTATTTCAGTCCTAAATCACAGCTAATCAAATCACAATGCTGAAAGTTCCAAAGCAGAAGAATCATTCATTAATGAAGAGAAATGAAAAGAAAGCTTAACCCGCAGCATTTAAGACAAAATCACAGGCATTTCAGGCATCTAATGAAGAGAGCTTGCATCCACTATATATAAGAAAGAATTTTTATTTGTTAAACTGTGGTGCTAGGTCAACTTTAAGCAAGTAATCAACTGTTATTCAGGATATAACACAAATACATTATAACTCCCCACCGTCCTTAACAAAACAAGCATGTGTAAATGAGTACAGAGGTACCACCTCTTTCCTCTGAGGTTCTCATTATAACTGAAGTATTGTGCTTCTGGTGATATTACAAGAGACAACATGGCCTTCCAATCTATATATCCTGATATAAGCAAAGATATTATTCTCAAATATGTCACTATTTCTACACAAACTTATTTCAAATGTCACAAAGTCTATTTTAAGACTATTTTATTTTTATCTGTTTTAAAAACACATAGGAAATGTTTGAAATTCTCTCAATAAACCACACACATATTCCCTAGGGAGGGTAAAAGTAATTAGGACAAAAGTAGATTATGTTACACAAAAATTCTCCAGTAATAACCAGTTTGAAACAGTTTACTTCTAATTGAATTACACATTTCTTTTTAATCATTTAACATTTTCTCCTCCTTTGTGGTAATAATAAACCTATGTGACTATCCATAATTCTGCTTAAATGCTTTCAGCTGTCATTTCTCAGTCCAAGATGCACGAGCACCCTGGGGCTGGTAAGCAAACAGGAGACATTTCCAACCACATTCTCATCATTCAAAACCAGCAACCTTAAATATCCCTTCCATTAGAACAAAATACTTACTGTTTGACTTCTGGGAATAGCATCATATGGACATGTATTAGACAGTTGCACAAAGGCAGTCAGACTTTCTGCAAGCCATTTTTCTCTCACAAAAGGAATGCAGACATGCATGCTCTAATAGTTTGTATCTCTAGCAGCTACAATATTGCTAAAGCTAATTCATCAACTCAAATGCATTTGTATCTACAGGAGAATTAGGGAACTTTCAAAGGGAAACCATCTTCTTCTTTGAAATTAAGCAAATTCAATGTATATCTTGGAGACAACTCAGGAAATCTGGGGAAACTGTACGAAACTACTGAATGTACTCTCCTAAGCCGAGGAAAAGGCTGCCAAGTGTGTGGATCAGGGGTGATGCAGGAAAAGGCTGCCAAGTGTGTGGATCAGGGGTGATACAGCATACCACTCACCAGCCTGAACCACATAAGAAGAGGAAATGGTATCAGCCTCAAATAATCCCTTTCTAAAAGTGTTCATGGTACTTTGAGACAAGGTTGAGTTTGTAAAAATAAATAAATGGATAGATAAATAAAACACAAGATAATGGAATATACTAAACATTGAATTACTATAAGAATTTAAGAAACAAAAAGAAGTTAAAATTATTTACTCTTTTCTTTTTCTCGTAGTGTGTCCTAAAACTAATTATTTTTAAAATTAAAGATTATACACACGTGAAGCTCACTGCAGTATAGTTGATTCTCTAAGCTATGCATCTCTTCCCAGACCAGCTCCATGCGAGAGCTGTCAAAGTTCACACAGGAGAGGAGGGAGATGGTTCAGTGGATAAAATGCTGGCCAGGTAAGCATGCAGACCTGAGCTCAAATCACCAGTGCACACATAAAAAAGTCGGGTAAGCTTGGAAGCCACCAAATGGGAAGCAGAGACGAGTCCTGCAGCAGGCTGGCTGTTTAGCTGCACTGGCTGCCTCTGTGTTTGGAGGGAGATACTGACTCAGGAAAGAAAGCAGAGAACCACTGAGGGAGACATGGCTGGCCTCCAAATGCATAGTCATGTATGTTGCACATGTGTCCCCATGCAGATGTGCTCACACATGGAAACACATGTACACAAACACACACACACACATGCAAAACAAACAGATCTGGAGTAGTACTCAAGAATACCTTAATTCTGAACACGCTCTCTGGATCTGTCCTCTTAGAAATATGAAAGAGCATAAAATTATGGAGCGAGAGTGACAATAAGCAAGCGGAATTTGAAACAGAGAGAAATCAGGGGGGTGGAGAGAAGAGACCAAGACCAGAAAGAGAAGACAGTAGTAAATGTGGCTAGTCTAGGATCATTTTGGTTTAGATTTGTTACTGTTGGGAGTTTGGGGGGAAAAGCCATCATACTGTTGTCAGGCGGCCTTGGAACTCTCCAGATAGTTCAGGCTGGTTTCACTTTCCCAAGAGCCAGGGCAACAGCACCTAGCTGCACACCCAGCATGGGACAGTTTGAAGGCTACAAGGATGAGGAGAAGAGGCTCTCCATTAGCCTGCTCTGAGGGAGGACAGCACTCACACGGGAGTTTGTCATACAGAGGCTTGTGACTTAGAAAATGAACGGCACTGCAGTGAGCTTCAAGAGTATATAATTTTTAATTTTAAAAATACTGATTTTAGGACACATTATGAGAAAAGAAAAGTATTAAACAATTACACTTTGCTATTCTGGTTTTTGTTTTGTTTTGTTTTTGCTTTTTGGAAGTCACCTGAAAGACTGTATCAATCTTCCAGGGCATTATAAACAAGTAAAAGATCATACAACTCTTAAAGATGAGTAAAACATCTTCACTCCATAGGAATTTGCTAACAACTATGGGAGATACAAATGAAACCACACGTTCTTCCTCTGCACAACTGAAGGGAAACATGCATAAGCTCCCTCACACACTTTCTCTGCTTGTAACACTTCTGGGAAGCTTTCCCAAGACAGCAGAGAAGGGCACATTAGAAGCAATGTTATTAAAAATTTCCTAAATACTATAGAGTTCTTCATCTAGTTATGAAGCCTGATTATCTGGGGAAGAACGTCTATGAGCCACAAACTCCAAAACAGTATTAATAGAAACTCTCTTGAATGAGAGGTTTCTAGAAAAAAACTTGAAGTCAGAAATGTATTTTCCTGACTGGAGTAACACACAATGGACAATGACGCATGTTAGAGAAAGCTTTTCAGGCAGTAAAATCTGCAGATGTCTGTTATGGCCACAGTGGAGGGAGTAGCTCACGCTGCCCTGTGGTGTATGTAAAGCAAGTGTACTTTTAGGCAAAGATCTCACACTTTTCCCCTCACATTTTTGTTCTTATTTTGTTTTATGTTGCTTGAGGCAGGGTCTCACTGTATAGCCCAGTATAGCCTAAATATAGCGAAATCACGATTTCCTTCTTTTTTACTTAAAGTTTAGATCCTTGCAACACTGCCAACAATAAAACCCTTCCCAGGCATGTGACATCCTTAGCAGGGATACTTGGTGTTTTAAATATGAATCTGGAGGTTGCTAGAAGCACAGACCAATGCTATTGCACGCCATAATATGATTTAACTTCTAATGCCAACATCTAGTCAGTGAATTGGAGCTCACGATATCACTTCCTTTTCTTGATGGGTGCAATTTGTCAAAAAAAAAGTCTGTTGAAAAAAATTTCATGGAAAAGAATAAAACTTCACTGCTGAGTTACAGAAGAATTCATATTGTCCCTTTCTGTTTCCAGGGTGCACACATTTGAAATTTTGCCTCTGCCAATTTTTAAAACACAGCACCAGCGTCCAAACTTGAATCAGTTATACCAAAAATAATCTCAGACAGTCACACTAGAGAGTTTTGAGTAAACGGGCTCTAATGAATTAGTGGGCTTGGTGCAAACAATCACTGGACTCATCAACTGAAACTGGTTAAATTCCTACCAAGGAGATGAGCATAAGACATTTGGCAAAGGAAGTAACCGCACACATGGTGAACACTTGGTGCCACCCAGGTTACAAAAGCCTGTGATAATAAAGCCGAGTTATGGCCCCAGTGAGAAAATGAGGTTACTGAAAGTTAAAACGGCAGAAACGAGTATTAAAATGTCTGAAAATGATCATCGCTCAGATTCATTTTATTAGGAATTTCACAATTGTGCAAAATTTGAAACATGGGGTACACATGGTATGTTCATTTAAAAATAGGAATGTACACTACACAAACATATTTACTGATCTATGTGTTTAAACAATTCAAAAGTACAGGTAATGCATAATGAAAACAATATATAAAAATGTACATGCATAAACATCCACAGGTTACATGCACGTGAGAACGGATCACATGTCTTCAGAGGCAACACTTGGTAGCACAGTAACCTCTGCAATGAGGGACAAAATGTGATGTGAAGTATGTTAGTAAGGAGGATTGGTCAAGCTATACAAAAGCAAGAGGCTCTTAATTCATTAGCTAAGCAAGGGGCATGCAGTGTCCAAGTTAGATAGAAAATGCGTATACTCTTCCTGAAAAGAGTAATATAGTATTTGATAATAGGCAAATCCTACTCAATATATTGTTCACTAGTGATATGGTAAAACACAGAAAGGATATTAATATGTATAATGTATATATATATTTATATTTGAATTGATTTTTTAAAAATCTAAAAAAAACTATGATAAAAATTCAGTAACTTTAAAAGAATGCCACATTATATTAAGTTTTTTTCAAAATTAACTTTTCTTCAAATTCTTGCTATATTTGGACTTTCTGGTACTGTGTCATATATTTGGATCCTTAAATCAGAATTCCATATACTAATTGTATCTTAAAAGGTCATCATACAGTTTGAAAAATGAAGGCCTAAAATCTATTTGTAAATTAGCATTTCTACTTCTTCAGCATGAAGAGGTTATTCGGAAAGCAGAAGAATACTAAGTTTATTTTACAGTTTGGAATAAAGTACATTCAGAGCAAAATAATATATAAGGAAAAATGGAACCAAAATAAAAGAGCAAGAAATGGACCTGGATAAAGGAAGCCAACTATACTGGTGGCCAAGGCATCCGGGTGTACCAACAGAGTCAGGGCTGATGGGGGAAAAGCCATTAACCAATCACATCAAGTTGGGGTGTGGCCACTTGGACCCCAGGTAGAAAATCGAGAGAACACAATTGTGCGCTCGCTCCATGCCGTGTCCGCTGGACGGATAGGACTTCGGCATGAGTAGCATGAGTTTCCCCCCTTTGCATTCATTAAAAATACCCGTTCCTATTGAGCTGGCTTGGTTGTTTATTTGTGCCGACCTAATACTTTTACACAGGGCTTTAATCCCTCATGACCCCTCATGATTCCCAGTCTCCAAAGGGGAACAGTGTGACCATCAAAGTGGGTGATCAGCAGCTGGGACAATCTTGGAGGTGGTAACAGATACAGAATTATTTCCAGCAGCTAGACTTACTTAAAAGAGGTACGGTTACCTTTTCTCTGTTTCTGTCATACTCTCTAAGGTAGCTTAGTGAAAAGTTACTGTATTCTGAAACACATATGCATACACACACACACACACACACACGTGCACACACATTCACACTGCCATTCTCTTCTGTGTTGAAATGAAACTGGAAATTACCTGCTTGAAATGTTAGGATTCAGCACATAAAATGAGAATCTTGTTGCAGCCCTCGGGATGAAAAGCTGCCCATTTACCTTTTACAGATGCTATTATCGAAAACAAGAAAGATCAAGTGGCCTTAGACCTCTTTACAATCTGCCTGTCAACTCACAGTACTGTTCAGTGGGCTGAGCTCTGATTTGTTTTTATAAATAAAGATTATTGGTTTTTTGTTTTCTTCTAATAAATACTCCATGAATAATTACATTCTTCCTCATGGCTCATTCCTCTTGCCATCTGACTTTGTGTTATTGGCAGATTTAGATGGCTTCCTTCAACATAGTCTCAAATTTCTAACTGGATTATAACACTTTCTATCCTCACTGCTTTCTCCTTAGCCCAGAAAACCAGAAATAGAAGTGGTAGAAGAGAAAATCAACTTGAGCTTATAGACGACACTGAAACAGAAAAGACTAACTGTGGCTCCACGCTAGAAAGCAGGTCACAGATCAAGGAAAAATGAAAAATCCCACATATGGAAAGTTTTTACTTAGCAAATAGTTGCCATGACTCATTAGCTTTTTAGTTCCTGAATTACGAAATGGAGATGAAGAACAGGCATCTGTTGAGGACTGAAAACTGTAGTGTGCGTCAGCTGGAAAAGAGTAAATTACTCAGTGAACCTGGATGTAACTCAAAATACTGAAGCCAAAAACAGGTTGTTAGATGTGTAAATAATGGAAATGCAAAACCAAAAAAGTATATATTTTGAATAATTGTTTTAAATTCAGACCACCAGCTAGTTCTGTACAGCATGAATGTGTATTGCTGTGTGCACTGCCACCACACAACCATTAAGACAAGTCATAACAAACACCAATTAGCAAAGATAAATATGTCTACAGATGTGAAAAATCCTAATAAAGACACACTTTGGATTTTGTTTATGCTTCTAAATTTTTAAGGACTTGATGGTAATGTAATCACTGTTAATTTGAGTATCTTCACTCCTGTGACCTTTGTTACATCTGATAAACTATTAATAATTGATGAACAGCAAAATGGTACATGCTTCACAGCATTAATGTGAACAAAACTAACCAATTATGCAGTGATTTATATAATCACAAGCTTTTATAAGATTCCAAGATAAAGATGACAAACAGAACATATATCTACTTTACACTCTGCCAAATCCACATATCACCACATTTTAGATGCTCCAAAATAAACAGTAGCTAGAAGAGCATAGCAAAATACAGAGGAACAAATATCACTGTCAGTAAGGAAAGTCTAGAAGCAATAGTTTATATACAGAAGTATCAGCAGGTAGTGACACCGAGACACAGAAAGTCCACATATGGAGGCTGGCTGGAAGTCCTCAGCAGCTCCTTAATCCTGAGATCCCCTTCCCAGCTCTTTACACACAGAACCCCTTCTTAAACACAGAGAGGCTATGGGGACTGAGAAATCAGACTAAGATCAGGTATCATCCAAAGTAGGATAATTAAGTGCAGTCCAATCACCTAATCTATTCCCACAATATTCTTCTTTGGGCATTCCATACTCATACTCTCTGAGACCAGCTCCAGTGAATAGCCACACCCCAAGACTATACGGAAAGCATAAATTCAACTCCATAGGTTTAAAAAAAATAGGAAGACAAAGTTGAGAGGATAGTGGAGGGTGGTAGATCACACATGGATTGGAGGAGGGGGTATGAAAATTATCAAAATACTCTGTGGGACATTCTCAAAGAATTAATTTTTTTTTTAAAAAGTACAGGACACTGGGTATCTAATAGCACTGTGGGGATGACAGGCAGCAACATCCTGAGCTTCTCAATAAAAGGGAGCACCTCATTGTTTTGCTGAAGTTCGGAGTCTACCAGCAACCCACACACTCAGAGAACTCAGTCAGCCTGTTTCTATATCAACTATCTGACCAAAGTTTTTAAAATTAAACATAGCAGCCACAATAAACTACAAGAAAAGATAAGTAAATGAGGCAAATAGTTTCACTAGTATTGAATAGTACTGTTAGTTAATATTTTCAATAGATAAAACATACTGCACTTTGAAAATGAGAAAAGGATTCATAAATGGGATATTCTAAGATAAGATATACCAGAAATTCATACAACTCAAAACAAGAAAGTTTAAGTAGAATATGTAAAACATAAAAATGAGAAAATGTTCATTAATCCTGAGCTCAGGGAAAAGAGAAGCCAAAAGATGACAAAGAAAAAAAGAAAGACTGAAAAGCAACCAAAAAGTCAGATATTTAAATTATACAGAGAAAGAATACAGAGAAGATGAAAGGGATAGTATCATACAAATTAATCTATGAAAATTGCTTAAAACAAAGTCTCACATTAAAAGATGTCAACTCATTATTATTCAAATGAAAATTTAGTGATGACTTCTGAACAGTCAGAAAATAGACAATAACCAACGGCGGGGAGTGCGGGAAATCTGTAATCACGAACCATATGTTTCATATCTAAAATGGGGACCAACTTCATAAAACTGTTTAGTAGTCTCTCAGCAATTTAAAGAGAAAACAGACGCCATAAGCACAACACAATACACATAAACACACACACAGAGAGACATACAAAAAGTTAAGGAATTAAAAATGAAAAGAATCGAAAAGACTTGAGATTCCACCATGAAAAGATGGACCCAGTGAGATTAAAGCTGCACTGTGGTATCTTTTTTGCTTCCACATAAAACTTCAGAACATTCAACATGAAGGGAAGTCTTTAAACAAAAATAATAGCTCTTTTTGGGCTGAGGAGTTAGCAAGATTTCCAAACCTTGGCACTGACTGAACCTGGAGAGGTGAGTATCTGGGTTACCAGCGGGAGAGCCCTGCTCTCTAGACCCTAGTCCCTGGAGGAATATTCCATGTCCCACCCCCACCCACCAAAACCCCAGAGACCTGATAGCAGCCTCCCACTACCCCAGTCATTCCTCACCACATCTATGACCACCTAAGCTTTGGCCCTGACTGCACCAGGACAGGTGAGTTCTGGGTACCTAGCTGGAGGGCCCTGCTCTCTAGGTCCTAGCCCCTGAGGCATATCCCATGCCCCACTCACGCTCCTGGAAGCCCCAGAGACCTGGAAGCAGCCTCCCCATGCCCCCAAACATCTCCCACCGCATCTATGACCATTGGAGCCATGGCCCCTTCTACACCAGGAGGAAGAACCACCAGAGCATTGGCACTGCCTGTATCTAGAGGAGCTCCAGAGACACATCAGTGACCACCAAAGGCGCAGCCCCATCTGCACCTGGAGGAAAAGGAACCACCTAACCCAGAGGCCCCATCTGCACAAAAGGGAGGAAGACGAACCTCCTGAAGCAAAGGTCCTACCTGCACCCATTTGAGGAAGAAGTGGGTAAATGACGGTGTAAGAACACATTCAACAACATAAAGAGCAATGTGGCACCACCAGAAACTAGTGGGTCTACACAAGCAAGGCCTGAACATTCCAACGCAAATGAAGCAAAAGAAAATGACCTTAAAAATAGATATATGAAGTTGACAGAGGCACTTAAAGAGGAAATGAGAATTCCCTTAAAAAAAAAAAAGGCAAAGAAAGCCAAGAAAAAACAAACAGGAGAAGAAAACGGTTCAAGACTTGAAAACTGAAATAGAGGCAATAAAGAAAACACAACAGAGGGAATTCCGGAAGTGGAAATCTGGGTAAATGATCAGGAACTACAGATGTAAGCATAACCAACAGAATGATAGAAATGAAAGAGAGAATCCCAGGCAATGAACATAAGATATAGGAAATAGATGCATCAGACAAAATAAAAGTGTTAAATCCAACAAATTCTTGACACAAAATATAGAGGAAATATGAAACAGCATGAAAATACAAAACCTAAGAATAATAGGGATTGTGTGTGTGCTGCTGGGGTTATATTTAGGAGGTGGTCTTCTGTGCCAATGTGTTCATGTATACTTCCCACTTTCTCTTCGATAAGATTCAGTGTTGTTGGCTTTATGTTGAGGTCTTTGATCCATTTGGACTTGAGTTTCGTGCATGGCGATAGATATGAATCTATTTTCATTCTTCTACATGTTGATGTCCAGTTATGCCAGCACCGTTTGTTGAAGATTCTTTCTTTTATCCCATTTTATATTATTTGTTACTTTGTCAAAAATCAGGTGTTCATAAGTGTGTGGATTGATATCTGTGTCTTTGGTTCCATTGGTCCTCCTGTCTGTTCTTATGCCAATACCAGACTGTTTTCAGTACTGTAGCTCTGAAGTAGAGTTGGAAGTCAGAGATTGTGATACCTCCAGAAGATCCTTTATTGTACAGGATTGTTTTGACTATCCTGGGGTTCTTGTTTTTCCATATGACATTGAGTATTATTATTTCAAGTTTGTGAAGAATTGTGCTGGGATTTTGATGGAGATTGCATTGAATCTGTAGATTGCTTTTGGTAAGACTGCCATTTTTACTATGTTGATTCTACCTATCCAAAGGATGGGAGATCTTTCCATTTTCTGATATCTTCTTCCATTTCTTTCTTCAAAGACTAAAAGTTCTTGTCATATAGGTCTTTCACCTGTTTGGTTGGAGTTATCCCAAGATATATTATGTTATTTGTGGCTATTATGAATGGTGACGTTTATCTGATTTCTATCTCAGACTGCTTATCATATTTCTATAAGAGGGCTACTGATGTTTTTTAGTTAATGTTGTATCCTGCCACATTACTGAAGGTGTTTTTCAGCTGTAAAAGTTCCCTGGTAGGATTTTCAGATCACTTATGAATACTATCATATCATCTGCAAATACTGAAAGTTTAACTTCTTCCTCTCTAATTTGTATTCCCTTTGATCTCCTTCTGAGGGAAAGGATGTGGAGTAAGTTTGTACTCCTCCATTGCTGGTGGGAGTGTAAACTTGTACAGACACTTTGGAAATCAGTATGGCAATTTCTCAGAATATTGGAGATCAATCTGCCTCAAGACCCAGAAATACCACTCTTTGGCATATACACAAAGGATGGTCAATCATACCACAAAGACATTTGCTCAACTATGTTCATAGCAACATTATTCATGATAGCTAGAACCTGGAACCAACATAGATGCCCCTCAACCAAAGAATGGATAAAGAAAATGTGGTACATCAAAACAATGGAGTTCTACTCAGCAGAAAAAAATGACATCTTGAAATTTTAAGGAAAATAGATGGACCTAGAATAAACCATCCTGGACATCCTGAGTGGGGTAACTCAGACCCAGAAAGACAAACACAGTACTCAATCATAAGTGGACATTAGAAATAAAGCAATGGATAAGCAGCCTACGGTCCTCAAGCTCTACTAAAGAGTTATAAGATTGGTATCAGTAACCCCACATCAGACAGAAGGCTGATCTCCAAAATACACAAAGAAATCAAGAAATTGGACACCAAAAGAACACATAATCCAATAAAAAAAAATGGAGTACAGACTTAAACAGAGAACTCTCAACAGAGGAATCTAGAATGGCTGAAAGACACTTAAGGAAATGTTCAACATCCTTAGTCATCAGAGAAGTACAAATCAAAACAACACTGAGATTCCATCTTACACCTGTAAGAATGGCCAAGATCAAAAACACTGATGACAACTTATGCTGGAGAGGGAACACTTCTGCATTGCTGGTGGGAATGCAAGCTGGTACAACCCCTATGGATGTCAGTGTGGTGATTTCTCAGAAAATTAGGAAACAACCTTCCTCAAGACCCAATAATACCACTTTTGGGTATATATCCAAAGGATGCTCAATCGAGCCACAAGGACATGTGCTCAACTATGTTCATAGCAGCTTGTTTGTCATAGCCAGAAACAGGAAACAACCAAATGCCCCTCGATCGAAGAATGGATAAAAAAAAAATGTGGTACATTTACACAATGGAGTACTACACAGCAGAAAAAAATAACGGCAGCTTGAATTTTGCAGGAAAATGGATGCAGCTAGAAAACATTATTTTGAGTGAGGTATCCCAGACACAGAAAGACAAGTATCACATGGACTCACTCACAGGTGGTTTTTAAACATAAAGCAAACAAAACCAGCCTACAAACCACAATCCCAGAGAACTTAGACAATACAGACACAAAGAGAGACTTACATAGATCTAATCTACATGGGAAGTAGAAAGTATAAAAAGATAAGATCCCCTGAGTAAATTGGGAGCATAGGGACCTTGGGGGAGGGTTGAAGGAGGGATGGGAGAGGCAGGGAGGGGAGCAGAGAAAAATGTAGAGTTCAATAAATATCATGGAAAAAACAAAAAAAAAAGAGTTATAGTACTAAAAACAGCTTGGTATTGTTAAAAAATAAAAAAAAAAGACAGACAGACAGATTGACCAATGGAATTGAATCAAAGAATCTGATATTAATCACCACACCTATGAATACCTGATTTTTGACAAAGAAGCCAAAATTATATAATGGGAAAAAAGAAAGAATGTTCAACAAATGGTGCTGGCATAACCAGATTTAGACATGTAGAAGAATGCAAATAGAGCCATATCTATGGCCATGCACAAAACTCAAGTCCAAATGGATCAAAGACCTCAACAAAATCTAACCACACTGAACCTCATAGAAGAGAAAGTGGGAAGGCAGCCTTGAATGCATTGGCACAGGAGATCACTTCCTGAATATAACACCAGTAGCAAAGACACTGAGAACAACAATTAATAAATGGGACTTCCTGAAACAGAAGTTTCTGTAAGACAAAGTACACAGTCAATAAGACAAAACGGCAGCCTATAGAATGGGAAAAGACCTTCACCAACCCCACATTTGACAGAAGGATGATCTCCAAACTATATAAAGAAGCCAAGAAACTAGATATCAATATACCAAATAATACAATTTTTAAAAAGCCAGATAGAGATCTAAACAGAATTTTCAACAGAAGAATCTCAAATGGCTGAAAGGCACTTAAGGAAATGCTCAGAATCCCTGGTCATCAAGGAAATGCAGATCAAAATAATTCTGAGATTCCATCTTACACCTGTTAGAATGGCTAAGATCAAAAACACTAATGACAGCTTACACTAGAGAGGAGTAAGGAGAACAGTCCTCCATTGCCGGTGAGAATGCAAACTTGTACAGCCACGTTGGAAATCAGTAGTACAACTTCTCAGAAAATTAGGAATCAATCTACCTTAAGACCCAGCAATACTACTCTTGGGCATATACCCAAAGGATGCACACTTATACCACAAGGACATTAACTCAACTATGTTCATAGCAGCATTATTCATAATTGTCAGAATCTGGAAACAACCAAGATGCCCCTCAACTGAAGAATGGATAAAGGAAGTGCCACACATCTGCACATTAGAGTACTACTCAGCAGTAAAACACAATGTCATCTTGAAATATGCAGGCAAGTGGACAGAACTTGAATAAGCCATCCTGAGTGAGGTAATCCAGACCCAGAAATACAAACACGGTATGTACTCACTATGTATCACTAATTAACGGATATTAGACATAAAGCAAAGGATAACCAGCCTACAGTCCACAACCCCAGAGAAGACAGGAAACAAGGAGGACCCTAGGAGAGACATACATGGATGCCCCAGAAAGGGGATAGACAAGATCACCTGAGTAAATTGGGAGCATGGGGGAGTGTGGAAGGGAACTGGACAAGGGGAGGGGGAAAGAGGGATCAGAAATGTTGAGTTGTAGGAATGCTAGAGAAGGAGAGCAAGGAGAGAGACATCTTAATAGAGGGAGTCTTTATGGGCTTAGTGTGAAACCTGGCACTAGCAAAATTCCCAGGAATCCACAACTAAGAATCTAAGCAACAGTGTAGAGGGAGCCTTAACTGCCCTTCTTTGTAATAAGATTGATGACTACCTTAACTGTCATCATAGAACCTTCATCCAGCAACTGAAGAAAGCAGATGTGGACATCCACAGCTAAGCCCTTGGCCAAATGCCTGGAGCCCAGTCATTGAGAGGGAGGAGTGATATTATGAGCAAAGGGGCCAAGACCATGATGGAAATACTCACAGAAACAGCTGACCTGAGCTAGTGAGAACCCACTGTCTCTGGATTGGCCACTGGGAAACCTGCATAGGACGAACTAGGCCCTCTGAATGTGGGTGACATTTGTGTGGCTTAGGCAGTTTTGGGGGCTACTGAGAAAGGAACCAGTATTAATCCCTAGTGCATGAAATGGCTTTTTGGAGCCCATTCCCTATGGAGGGCCACCTCTCTCAGTCTAATATAGTGGAGGAGGGTCTTCGTCCTGCCTAAAGTAATGTGAGAGACTTTGTTGACTCCCCGTGGGAGGCCTCACCCTCTCTGAGAAGTAGATGGCAGGGAGTAGGGTGGGAGGAGCAGGAGGAAGGGAGGGAGAGGAAACTGAGATTAGTATGTAAAATAAAAAAGATTGTTTTATAAAATAAAAAAAGAAATAATGACAAATAAGAAACACTGAGCACTCTGCTGAAATGTGAATGGAATATTATTCCCGACCGGAATCACCCACCCAGGTGTCAACCAAGCGTGAGTGCTGAACTACATACAAACACTTTCCCATGCTTGTCCCTGCACAGTATCAGAATTTATGTTCCCCAAGTAAACACAAAATATGTAAGGTGACTCTCCAGACAAAGCAAAGGCTGAGGGCATACCAGGAAACCAGAGACTTGCCATCTCTATGCTCTGAAAAGTTCTAATGCAAGGAAAAACATTAAAATCAGTAGAGGATTATTTCTGGGGAGAGACAGTGTGAACAGAGAGAGAAGCACAATCATAGAATATTATTTGCCTCAGCAACAAAGACATAATGACACATACCATAAAAACTGAACACTAATATAATCAAAATTACAACAGTGCTATTGGGGATAAAAGAATGGGAGTCCAAAGGAGCCAGGGGTCTACTTTTAAGTGAATGGGTAAAAGAGCAAAAAAGGACAAATCTCTATAAGTTATACAAATATTACTCTGTTATTAAGGAAAAGAAATAGCTGATCCCAATGATAAATAACCAAGCAGAGACAGTAAGAGGGGGCTAGAGAGATGGCTCAGCTGTTAAAAGCCCATGCTGCTCTTGCCAAAGACCCAGGGTCAATTCTCAGCACGCACATGGCAGCTCACAAGCATCTACAACTCCAGTTTCAGGGGGTCCAGCACCCTCGTCTCACCTCTGTGGGCACTGTACACACACTACACCTACATACTCATGCACATAAATACCTTCAGTAACAGTTTTCAAAAAAGATATTTAAGACACATTAAAAAGAAATTTTATTGTATGTTTAGGAAGAGCAGAATTGGTTTTCTTAATGTAAAAGATACGAAGTGAATACCTCTGCCTTCCTAAAGAATTAAAACTGAAGGACTCTAACCTCCATGCAAGTTGACAATGATATCACCTCAAATACATGGCTGATACTGATAGTGGCAAATACACACCTTACCACAGCAAAAATGCACACTAATTCACAATAAAAAAAAAAACCAAGAAATAACAACTTTTAAACAAGGGAACCTAGGCATTCTGACACATGCCTGTAATCCCAGTGTTTTCAAAAACAACCTGTGCAATAAGAGACTTTGTGTCAACACACACACAAGCGTGCACACACAGAGAGGAGTGTACACAACAGATGCACACAAATACATCCACATGCACACACGCACACACATACATACACAAATGCATGCATATGAATACATGCACACATTGGCATGAATGCATGCACACATTCACACATACACACAGAAGAATGCATGCATGCACAACAAACAAAATGAAAGTAATACACATTAAAATGATACAAATTTCTCAAGTTGCTGTGAAAATTTTGGAATGTTACCTCCACTCCTTTTTGTATGCTCCATAGCAATGTGCACATTCCCACGTAGAATTTGCCAATGATGCTTTCTACAAGCACTTACTGACCTAATCAACCTTATTTCAAAGGTAATTGGAATCATTGATTATCTTCACCCTGATCTTGGGAACATTCATAAAATTTAAAAAAAATCTTGCATTTATAAGTAAAGGTTTCTCTAGGTCCTCCGAACTCATCAGCTTTGATAGTTTTATTCTAATGTGTCACTTTCCTGCCTCCCACACCCCCTAACAAGCACACTCATGTAATATTGTTATTTTCTTAAGAAATATAACAGCATTTCTGGCAAGGAAAAGAAATTAAAACTATCTTCCTTTCCCAAGAAACCCTCTTTTTTAATATAGCTCTTATCTTCCATGTGATTTCTCGACTACTAAATGCCTGTGGTTTAAATGATAGGATTATAAAATAAAATGAGAATTTAAAATGAAAACAAAACAAATCCAAAGAGGCAGAATGTATTCAAACAAAATGGTTTGAGATACAGTGGAAGATGCATATAACTGTTTGTAGATAATCAGGCATTCTCTTAAGCAAGTTAAATATTAGGCTCACTTTCATCTTAGACTATAGAACTAAAATCCTGAATTAGGACTGAGGCATGCAATCCGGCTGGCAACCACAAGACAAGACATCACAGTGCAGAATATAAGTGTGATACAAGAACAAAGAAAAAGACACTACCATCCCAGCATCCAACATGACAGTGACCAAACAGCTGAAATGACTGAAGAAACCGCATGCCTTATTAGATGAAAACAGTCACCAGGGAAAGGAGAGAAGAGGAGTTAATTGACTTTGTTTTTACCAATTAGAGAAATCAGGGAGTTCATAAGAGAGCACTGATTGAAAGCTAGCCTGATTCCTTTTCATTTCTTCAATTTCTCCTTGTGGTTCAGAATCCTTGATTTCACACTGTCTGCCGTCAGTCAGCCACAATGCCTACATCTGCTTTTCCACATTTGGTACTCCCGTCTGAATGACAGCTTTCCCATGCAGAATATGTAATCACTACCACAACTAGGTCTCCATATATAAAATAAAAACATCCCTAAAATCTTTTACAAAGGGAAGTCTTTGAGTCCAAGCCGTCTTTCCACTGTTTTCACCAAGTTGCAAGATTGCCATAGTCCCATCACACATGTGCAAGTGTGGCTGCAGTTTTAAACTCTACAGCTACATCACTAGTGTAAGATCAACAGGCTTACTACAGACAGGCATATACGTAATTTGTTCTTTTGTTTGTAGGCTTTCTTGTTGTTATTTAGAGGTCCTGGCTATGCAGTCCAAGTGGCCTTAAATCTGTAATCCTTTTGTATCATCCTCCCAAGTGTTGGGATCACAAGTGTGTACCATCATGCTGGGGTTAGGCTATATATCTGTATCTCTAGACTCAAGAGGGAAGGGCCTGTCAAGACAGCCCACTTACGCTAGACGACAAATGAGTCAATTAATGATAAAGTGAAAGACCATAAAATTTTTAGTTTGTTTACAAAAAATGGTGCCAAATGAGACAAATTTATGTAATAGTTGCAAAACTTGGTCCTTTGTGATCTAACTTGAAGATACCTGGACTAACACTAAAACCAGCCTGCTTTGTGAATCCTGATGGGAAACAGGACCTGTCCATCATTACACAGACACAAAAGATGGCAGGACGCAGCTACAGGAAAGAGCAGGAAGTACATGAATGAACCTGGTTTTTCTGTATCAGCAAAACAGAGGGATCTTCTGAGAACTCCAAGGTCCCAGGAGGGACCATGACTTCCATGCAGTAAGACACTCAAATAACATTTTAGTGCAATGCATACAGCAAGGCTAGGAACACCTTCCACACACACATACAGACACACTGAATTTCAGCTGTGGTTCTAGTCATCCTGACGAATAAACACATTTAGCAATAAAGTGTTCCTTGCACTCTAAGACGCCAAGTTTAGTTTCCTAGTAACACAGAGCACTGGAATATTTTTTCCACAGTGAAGCTACAACAGGCCTCCTGAACGTCTCGCCCGTGGCCTCTGCAGCCTCTCTAGAGCACGGGCACTGCTTCCCCTCTCCTCTCTGCGTGGCTGCTCGTCTCTCTTACTGCTGCCACCCTGCCAGCTTATTAGCCGACCTGCGTCAGCCCTGCTTTGCTCCACTTCCCGTCAACACGCACACTCTGCACTGCTGCTGTCGCCTCCTGTCACATCTCAGTGCCAGCTCACACTGGAGCAAGGAAATTACCAGTCTTGTTTTACACGAATCATTTTTAAGTAAATGTGCTTGCACTGTCTTTTTCTATATTCTGCTAAACTGCCCTTTAGAAAACAGCCAAAAAGATTGTTTCACACAGAATTTACCTTGAAGGCTGGACTCATCATTTCATCAGACTATTTTCTGACCCTTGATGACATCACTCTAACTGTTAATTATGGGTGCTACCTATGACAAATGCTGGTGGGTAAGCACATCATTACCACTTCTTCATCAAGAATCACTAACTATGGCACAAGGAGAATAAGGTGAAGGACATTGCCCTCTAGCACTCCCCAGCTGACTTCTCCTGGCTCAGGCCAATGCATTCATCAATGGGTTTGGGGGAAACTGTTGAAGCAGACATAAACAGATCAGCATGGTGACCTGAGAAGCAGACTTCATGGCCATTCTGTTAGATCAGATTTCATTAGAGCTCTTGGAATGATCAAATCAAATCCTAGGACAATCAAATAATACTTAATGAGAATGAAGATTCTCAAAATTTAATTTTGAACTATAGTTTGGAATTCTGCCAATATTCTGTGTTATCCTGCATATCTATAGGTGTAGAGCTCCATCTTAAATCACATTTTTAAAACTAGACTCACGCTCAACTACTTACACTTTAGAGGGTTTCTCAAAGGTCACTAAGGGAGATTATGCGAGTGTGCCACCTGCAGTTCACCTCACACTCTTACCTGTGACTGAGTAATGCAGCTAACGTTCACTGCTTATGAGACGGTCGGGGACCACGGCGAGCAGGCACTACACTGGAATGTGCACTGCATGCTGGGAAAACGGCTGCTGTGCTTTGTGAATTTATTTATTTATTTAAATAGGCTTTTTTATATAGCACTGACTGTTTGGAATTCATAGAGATCTCTGCCTATGTCACCCAGAGTGCTAATATTAAATGCATGCGCCACTAAGATCAACCTATTCTGTGAATCTTGAAAAGAAACAGGATCTGTCTGCCATTACAAAACACTGGACACAAATGTACTGGACACAATGGGTCCAGTACAGTCAAACCATGACATGTGACTTCATTTCAGCCAACTATACCGAAACAATTTTGGCTCATCATTGGATGGCAACAACCCAAAGAAGCAATGAGGCTGGAGAGGCTATTTTGACATCATTAGCGGAGTGGTGACTCTATTAACCCAGGAAAGCCATACAAGCAATTGAGAGATGCAGTATGTTTTCAACAGTTCCGATGGCAGCAGGTGCTCAGAGCATACTTCCCAGCCGTAATTCTTGCTCTAGGTCTGACTGGCCAGAGTCACCTGATTTTTCTTGTTTTTAAAGTCCAGTTATAAGTGATGCCAGTCACAATAACCCTATAAGACTTTCATGTCTGAATCAGCCAAGGAGAAGTTCCGTTTTGCAATAGGGAACTCTGATTGGCACATTTGTTTTGAACAGAGTCTTTAATTGCTCGGACACAACTATGGACCTGTAGTCATGCCATTGTTGGAGGCTGCTATGACTGCTCACGTATCACGTTTGCTTGGGTAGAAAAAAGTTTAAATGTGGGAAATACAGCTGGAATATAGATCAGCTAGGTGGAAAAATGAAATATGAGTTAAATGATGATTTATGAATAAAGTGATGAAAATTTTGTCTCTGCTCTGTATCTGTCTCTCTGTTTCTTCGTCTCTCTCTGTCCCTCCCTGTATATATCTCTCTCTGAGTGTGTGTGTGTGTGTGTGTGTGTGTGTGTGTGTGTGTGTGTGTGTGTGTGTACACAAAACCATTTAACAATTTCAGATGCACCAGATAGCCTGGTGTGCCTGAGAGAATTAATCACTGCCCTTGGCTCATTTAGAAATCAGGCTGGATTTCCGACAAGAGAGTATCCTCAGCACTGTAACCAGTGAAGTGGGGAGTGTCCCAGTGTTCAGGTCATGGGTCTCTATTCTGTAGTCTACATTAATTTATAACTGATCCCTACTTAGTGACGAATGCATGAAAAACTAAGCCAAGACTTAGTGTGTTAAACTAACAACTATCATAATCTCACAATTTAATTGGACAACATTTATGGGAATGTTTTATAAAATTAATAGAGCCATGAAAACACATCATGGTATTTTTGGTGATCTTTCAATCATTTTAAATGATTTTTGGTCACATTGTCTTTTTCTCATGAGGCGCAATCTTACATTTTTAAGTTTTAAAATACGTTCCATATTAGTTTGGACTCTTTCAATAGTTTACATAATAGTAGGAGAAATAAAATGACCACATCGATTTTTTTTGAGATTAGTTATGAATTTCTTGGTTTTCCTCCTGTCACTTTTTGAGCAGTAACTCACAGACTAACATTTGTATATATTCCACATACACATTTTGAGGACTCATGACAGTCTCACATACCCACTGTTGTGTCCAAGTTGAGACACTCCCCCAGAGAGACCACCGGAATCCAGTCAAGTACAGAATGCAAAAGCAAGGTTTATTCTTTCCAGCTAACTGGGAGTTCCCCATCACATGCGATGCAGCACAGTAGGAGAGCTCTCGTTCCTCATTTGGGGTTGACATATGTAGGCAAAAACCACAAGCCAGGTTTACTCAGGGTCAAGGGGGTTGGTTTTGCTGAGTACAGGGTATGAACTCCTTCTGCATTACAGGGTATGGACTCCTTCTGCAGTACAGGGTATGGACTCCTTCTGCAGTACAGGGTATGGACTCCTTCTGCAGTACAGGGTATGGACTCCTTCTGCAGTACAGGGTATGGACTCCTTCTGCAGTACAGGGTATGGACTCCTTCTGCAGTACAGGGTATGGACTACTTCTGCTTCTGTGCATGCCCGTGCCCTCCCCCCAAGCAGTTATTTCTGCTCTTGTCTAGACCACAAAGCTCGGTGTCGAGAGGGGGCTAGCTGCTAGGGACAGTTGGTCTGCACTTTTGCAAAGGTTCCTGTTTCCAGCTAACTCTTGATGCTGCAAAGTTTCTGGACCCAGTGCCTTCACCAGCTCCTGATCAAGCAAAGCTTTGCAAAGTTTTCCATGTCCTTACAGCATCACCACAGTCAAGGCAACAAAATTATTAGACATGACCCCTCCTACATAACTGTATCCTTTTGCTTATGTTTATTCATGTTTTTGTGGCATGAATAGTTGAGGTAATATCTGGTCTTCTACCAAACTCCTATAATCACAATTATCTTTAATTATATCTTTAATTAAATATGAAAGTTATGATATTGATAACTTTAGGTACCATGTTGTACATTAATCTCTATAATTTATATATCTTGTAAAATCAAAACTTTGTCCATGTCTGATAACTCCATTCAATTTTGTGGTTTATTTATTTTGGACAGGGTCTTACTAAGTGGCCTAGAACTGGCCTAGAACTCTCAATGTAGACCAGGTATACATGATGGAGAGTTCTGCCTGCCTCTACTTCCTGAGTGTTGGGATTAAAGGCATCTGCTACCATGCTTGGCTTTTGCTTCTTTTTGTACATCATTAAATATGCAATGAAAAATGATGTTCCAGATGGCTTGCTCTTTTGCAATTTACAGCAAAACACAATGATTATGAAATTAATAGCAACATACATTTATATAATTGTGTTTACTATTAATATTCTTATTTCCACTTATGGAATATGTCTTACATTTTTCATCATAATGTTAAATACAATGTGGCACTCATTTGTCTTTGACAAAAACCAGTGAGCACAAAACCTAAATTGCTTAAGCTTTCTGTTAAAGTAGAAGAACAATTTGTTAGCCTTCTCACAACTAAATGTATTCTGGAGTCAATGATTCCAAATGCTATCATATTTTCTTTCAAGTTTAAACCCATACCTGAAAAGCAGAGCACTGCCCCAGTGTCTTAGACCATTAAGAAGTGGCTTCCTTCCCAAGCCTGCTTGTCCTTTCCCGGATTAGAGGTGACCCTTAGCATCTCCATCTACGAGATGAAACCAGTTCTAGCAGAACACTTCACAGAGGTCCGTGTGACCTGCCACTGAGACATAAGCCACCTGGGGAGCCCAGGGCCAACAAACTCCAGCTTTGAAGCTTCCAGATCATTATATATGCACACCATGAAAGGTTCTCCAATGTTTTAACTTTCCAAGGTATCTGAGAGAATCAACAAAGTTCTATTAGCCACTGGATTGCTGTGCTAATTCACTCCAAAGTCATTTCCTTGAGCATTTTTCCCATATCACTAACATTCTGTGACTTATTTCATTATTCTGGCCTTCAGAAGGCTTTCAGAAACCTAAAATGTCACTTGTGGGAATAACATAAAAGAGCTAGGATTAGGGTTCTCTATCAAAGAAAGGGGTAGAAATACATTATATTGCATGGGCATTGTCATAAATAAGAACCATTTGCATACTGAGGCTCATGGGTGCACCTCAGAAAGACACTGAAAACAATTCTAATGAAAAACAAAGATGCAGTAGTGCCCAAAAAACTATCAACTCTCTTGCTTTGCTTTTACATCTAGGATTTTAAGAGTGTGGCATATTGATTTTTTTCACTTACATTATGTAACTATGTCCTTTCATAAAATTTTGTTTTCTTGGTTTTTTTGTTTGTTTGTTTTGGTGGCAGTCAAGATTTATCCCATGGTCTTTTACAACTAGGCATGAACTTGTGGTGGTTTGAATGACTAATGCCCCATAGGCTCACATATTAGACCATTTGACCCCTGGCTCATGGTACTGATTGGGAAGGTTATGGAGCACTATGGCCTGACTGAAGAAAGGGCATCGATGATGCCGCTTCGGGAGTTCACAGTCTCACCACTACTCTAATTTGCCTTCAGCTTTGTGCTTGCAGTTCGTGATATTAGCCCTTAGCTTCCTGCTCCTGCCTCTAGGCTTGCTGCTTGGTGCCATGCCTCCCCAACTAAAAATAGGATTCTAATATAAAAGCAAAGACACACTAGAGTCTAAAAAAAAAAATGCCGAACTCTCTTGCTTCACATTAGGATAGATTCACCCCTTCTGGAACCTTATGTGAAAATAAACTCTTCCATGCATTGTTTTGTTATGGCATTCTATCACAGCAACAGAGATCTAATGATACAGTCCTCTCCCCAGAGCTGCATTTCTCCGTACCCCTCCCTGTGGGCACAGGATCTCGCTAACTTCACCAGGCTGGCCTTTAATTTTCTGTTTAGCCCAGCAAGCTTTGCATTTATGACTCTCCTGCCTCAGTCTCCTGAAAAGTTGGTGTTATGTGTCACCAGGCACAACGAGAAGTAACATGGAACAACAAAATCAATGCTGCTTATAAAATAAGTTTGATATCATCAACTTTAAAATATGGTAATATCATTATAAAGCTTGAGAACGCTTAGATTGTAATGTTTGATACTGATTTCAGAGTACACTAAAAAACAAAACCACAAGCTTAAGTGTGCATATATGATTATGTATATACATTAACTTAATTAACATATACATATGTCTATGTTTAACTTCACATCAGTGGACTGTACACAGAAATCAATATAAGGTCTGCTAATATAGGTGTCCCAAACATTTTTTTTTCTAATTTAATTGCCCAATTTGAGGGAGGGAATAAGTATATCTTTAAACACTCTTTCTGTAAAGCATTGTAGAAGACAGTATAAATAGAAAAATCTAGATTTCATTGAAATATGTAAATCAGACATACTAGAAAACATGAATGGAAAGTTACAAGCCTAAGTCAGCTCAATACATTATTGACGCCAACTCATGGAGGAAACAAAAGAAATTATATTTGTATTGATGTGTGAATCTGCTTCCATTCTTGGTAGCACGTAATATATGCAACTCACTAGCTCTAGCTATCCTTGTAACCACATTACCATATTATTCAAATGTATCTATCATTTATATGTAAATAGACAAGATGAATGGCTTCTTCATGAGACAACAATTTTCAAATGATAAACAGACACAGGAAGACATTAGGAAGATATAAAATGCTTCAAATATTCATTCATTTATACTTTTAAGGAAAAATGGGAATTATTAAAAAAAACATAATTATAATAAAGAGACCTTAATACAGTCAAAATCCCAGTAGCTATTCTTCACAATAAAAAGTCGGCACCAGTGTCATTTGTATCTTATAAATTACATGCTCTCAGATCCATCTGTGAAAACTGGGATGCTAATTATCATGGTTACATTTCATGATTCCACAGTTAAATGCTGAGACGGTGCTACACAAACACCATATGTTTTAGTAAGGGAAATGAAGAAAGATTAATTACCAGTTGAAGTTCAGGTCTTCCCGCAGTGACACCCTCAACACAAGAAGATTGTTACATGGTATGCTATACAAATTGGAAGCTTTAGTTAATAGCTGAAATAACTAAGGAGGAAATCTTTGAAACCTAAATTTTAAGTATCTGGATCCCTCCCCAACTCCTGCCAATATATCTCTATATATCTATATATAGAAATAGATATATATCTTAAGGATGTTTTTGTGAAACTACGTTACAAATTCCAAGGAAAATATTTTGTGTTGCTTCTGAATTCGTTTGATAGTGACCATCCTTTTAAATAAGTCTAAAGATCAAAATGTAAGCACACAAGTAACAAATAAGCTACAAATAAAAAATATACCTAACAAAATGCAACTTGATATTTTTCTGGATGTTCTTTTAAGAGACATACTCAAAAATCTCTCACAGGGCCATGATTTTACGCAAAACAATGTCACATGTACTCAGAAAAACCACTCATCTCAGTATAGTCATTAAAACATCAAATGCTACCACTGTAAGATTTTTCTTCGTACTTAGCTAGACTGCACTCTGATTCCACTTACCACGTATTCAAAGACAAGCGTCAGTGTTTCCTTGGTATGGATGATGTCATGAAGCAGCACGATGTTTGCGTGCTTCAAGCCTTTCAACAGAGACGCTGCAAGACAAAGAGGGTAGAGAAACAATTGACCATTAGTAAGCCATGTCACAATACACATGTGATCATTGCCAGATGAAAGACGTCTATTTCCCACATTCTATGCCGATAACAATGAGAATAATGGGTGGAAGAACAAGATTTTCCTTCTCTCCCAACTCCTTCAACTGTCAGCAGTCTCTGGGTGGGTCCCACTGAGTTCAGAGTACATGCTTGCTGCGGTTTCAATTCTTCCAGCGGAAAAGAACTAAAATGTGTGTGTGAGTTCCTGTGTGCACAGGGTTAGTGCATGTATGTGTATGGGGGGAGTCTGCAGGAGCTGATTCTCGCCTTCTATCATGTTGGTTGTGGGACAGATTCATGCCATCAGTCTCAGCAGCAAGGGCCTCTGCCCACTGAGCCATCATACTAGCCCTCGATTCTGTTAAATGTTTGAAGTTTATTTTCATGAGGATTATTTACTATCAGTATGGTTTATCATAACATATGTTCCACGTGCATGTGTTCTACCAGGACTGGATAGAAAGTCCTGTAAATATCAACTAAACCATATGGCTTCATATGACTTCTTCTCGATCCTTATGGACTTTCTGAATAGAATAATAGTTATGACAGCTATTGCGAGTGCAATGTTAATGAAATTAACAACTAAAATTGTGGCTTAATGAAATTATCTTTTGAGTTCTGTAGTTGTTTTTGTTTTGCTTCTTATTTTTTATATTTATTTACTTTGTGTGTTTATTTATGTCCTAACTTAGTTTGTGCTGTCATCCTGACATAGCCCACGGTTATCTGAGGTAGTCTCATTTAGGAGGCTACAGTCAAACTGGACTGTGGGGATGTCTATGGAGCATTTTCTTGATTGCTAACTGACACAGGAGGGCCTGGCCTGCTGCTAGCGATACCATTCCTTATGCAGGTGTAGCTGGGCTTGGTAGGAAAGTCATGCAAGCAGAAGACAGGGACAGAACAGTAAGCAGTATTTATCCACAATGTCTTCTTCGCGTTCCTAGCTTGCTGTCATTTCTGCTCTGATTTCTGTCTGTTATTAACATTGCTCATCACAGCACAGCAATGGAAAGCGAACTAGTGTGCATGCACATGTACACATGCGTGTATGTGGAGGTCAGCTGTCTTCTGGCAGGAGTCAAGTCTCTTTCCACTGCATGTTGCCAAGCTTGATGGCATGTGCCTTCTATCTACTGCACCATCTCGGCAGCCCTGCTTCAAGCTCTGAAGTGCTGATGCTCATTGCACATACCTTTATATTCTTTGTGAATTGACCCTTTTATGGCTGATTTTCACTTGATGGGGTTAGGCCACTTACATTTACTGTAGATATTAAATGTGTGGTCGCCTACCATTTGCATTTCCCCTGAACACCTTGCAATTTAGTTTTCATTTATTTTTTTTTAATCTTCTATGTTTCTCAGGAGTTCAACTAACACTTTATTTTATTTCCTCTTTTCTTCTTCCTCGTTTTCTGCTGAGCCTTGGTATTTTCAATCCAACAAGGCTTTCTGCTTGTTTCATATATTCAAAGGGCTGAAGAAAAAATATTTAATTCCTATCACAGTCTTCTGTATGGTTTTCTTTAGTTTTATGGTGGTTTCTGGTGTGAATCATTAGCTAAAGTGCACAGATTTTTCTCTTCTTGTGTTTTAAGATGCAGACTCCTTTGTTCTTTCCTTGCTCACTAAATGGACTGGAGGCCTTGTTTGAGGGTCCTCTCTCTTGACACTTTTATCCCCCTTTATACAATTGGTGTCGAGCTGAGAGGTGAGTGTCCTCTTTCATCTTGCATGATCTTTCTTATTTCCCTGTCCTTCCTTCTTCGTTTTCAGCATCATGAGTAGACTGCCCGTTCTTTAGATGGTGTCAGCTCCACAGAGGTGATGCTTTGCAGGGCCAGCACGCCTCTGCTATAAACAGTGCTGCCAAGCACACTGAGTCTCCAGCATTATCCTGAGCTTCAAAAAACCCAACATCTCTGTCCCTTTTCAGTTTCTTAACGTTCTCTTCAGCCTCCCCAGCACTGCTCTCTGTACCCACAAGCCTGCCATGGTTTTCTATTGATCCTGAAGGCACGAATCATCAGTGCTTTGGGGGGTGTCTGTGCGATGAATCAAGAGCAGGCTACCAACCTCCTGCTCCACAACACTAAGGACATTTCTTCCATTGATGCATCCCTACTGTACACAAGGCGGCACACAGAAGGAACTCACATTGACCAGCTGCCATTCATTTCTAGGAGCAGTGTACACTCAACTTCTGGGCCATGTCTTTAGCCCTGATTTCTACATTCTCTCATGGAATCAGAAATATGTAAGACTAAATGCAATATTTAGATTTAACAAGCAATGACTTGTAAATATACTGATGAATTTGTCCTTGTAGTTCCTTTAAAAACTTTTGTTAATAGGGCTATAGTCTGAAATTATAAGAAATTCAAATATATCATTATTGTTCATCCTAGTAATTTATAATCTGTCTTTTAATTATTCAACTCTCTCGTCAGCTTTGAACCATTAAACCCTTAATAAATTGCTAGGACTCAGCTATTAATCTGTAGAACAAATACACATTTGCTGGTTGTCTTCTGCAGCTCTTTTTTTTTCTCCTGAGTTTTGAGGCTGACTTCAGGAGAGGCTATTATCTCCGATCACAGCAGGGTATTTGGAACTGATGGCCAGGACAGTGCTTAACACCTACTCTTCCACACAGGAGGACCTCCAAAGGAAACAAACGAAGGACCTACGGAAATCACAATGTACCAAAGGATCCTGGCTGTGTGAGGCTGGTTTCAGGAATGTATTATGTCACATTGTTTGTAATCTTGTCCAATTTCATTTTTCAGTGCTCTCCTATGTTGTCAAGTTTAGTGATGAGCCATCTGGATGGATAAAACTCTGAAACAGAACTGAGGTTTTGACTGCATCAGGAATCCCATGCTCACCCGACTTCTGGCTTGGTTTATTCTTCCCCACGTCCCCCATTATTGGCTTTCTTTTACCACTTCTTCCTCCAAAAGCCTTTCTTATTTCTCAAAATAATATCTTCACACCCATTATGTATTATGTACTGTGCTTTCCTCACGATTTCAGCAACAACAAATGCCTGCTAATTCTCATCTTGGGTAAATTTTTTATTTTCCTTGAAAAACTCTAATGTCACAGAAATGAATATTTTTGTAATTTGACCAATGTCATGTGATGTTTAAAAGCCTCAAAATACCTTTTAAATAGGTCTCAATTTTGACAGTTTGTAGATTCCAGACTATATTTAAGTATGCTTTCTCAGCATACTGGCAGCTAAGTAAGTATCACTATTTGAAAGTAAGTGCTCTTTTTGAGATTAACGTAATGAATCTGTAACTGGAAAGGGACAGAGCCACAATTTCCAAAGGTGATGACAGAAAAATGGCATTTGACAGTGGTGACAGTGGAAAACAGCCAGCAATCTACCAACAAGAGGACAGGTGATAGACACGACCCACTTTGTGGCTGCCAACCCGGCAGCCACTGTTGTAGCAGGTGCCCAATGCTGTAGTTCCTGGCTGCCATCAAGGCAAATAAGTCTCTTGGGTGCCAAGCCAATGCAACGCACCAGTGAGTTCTGGAACCAGTTTCTCCTTCTCCAGTCAAAATAACACCCTTGTAGACTTAACTATATCATAAGTATACCATGTGTTATTTTCTCAGAGTTTGCAAACAAATCAAATACTGCAACATTTGCACTGGTTACTCAGTAGACTTCCTGTCTGCACAAAGTTTAATCAACCATCCAGCAACACTTCAAAATCAGTTTACCAGGAAAGTTTGAAATAACGTAATTGTATATGATACAAAATTTTGAATTAGGATTGAGGGTGAAAATCATAGTTTTGGGGTTCTGATGTCACAACAATATGACAGAAAGTTTTCCATTCTAAAAGGTAACTGTGGGGTGCAGGAAACTCTACCATCGAGGGGCCAACTTCACACATAGCATCAGAGTGGGAGGGGACCTCCCACTCTGAGAACAAAGAGAATGTCCACTCTGATTGAAAGGGGGTGGATTTTATCTAAAATTCAATCTCATCATGATAAAAAGAAAATCTGAACCAATACATAAAATTAAAGTAGGTTCATTTGATTAAATCTCCGGTGCACTGATAAAAACTGTTTATAACGAGGAAAGGAACCCATCTTTAGAATATGAGAATGTCTGCTTCTCCTTGGGAAGAAAAGACTGAAGACACACAACACATCTCTGTAACTTCAGCATTTGAAAAGAAATAGGACATTTACCATTTCTTGTCATCTTTTCTGTGTGTTCTTACCAGTAGGTGAAATGTAGGTTGGTACCTGATTTTTCTCAAAAATAATAAATATCGATAAACAAAGAACAGATAAAATTCTTTTTCAGCTTGCACTCTGAAACTCATGTTTTTTACTATAAACAGTAACAACTTTCAACTGAGAACTCCTATCTTACTTGCTAATGGATTCTGAATATTTTTTCTAAATTAAGATATTGAGAATGGGGAAATCTTAAGGATGAATTGGGGGAGTCGAGGGGGAAGACAAGATTCATTGTTTTCTTGTGTCTGGTGGGGATGTGGTTTATACAGAATGAGAGCAAACATGTACCCTGAAGACTGATGGATGGCTCCTGACACTCCACCCACACTGTATAATGCATGCGCCTACCTCGGTACAAGCTTGAAAAGCAATGATACATGCCGTGTACTCATTTCTGCTTCTTCCCTTAAGGATATCCAATATTACACAGTATTACACAGATAAATATTATACAGTAATTACACAATGAGAAGAGAGAAAGAACCTCAGACTAATAAAAAGTATGATTATAGTTTCAAACCTATATTTGTCTTTTATGTGTGTGTGTGTACCAGTTTACATGAATGTGTAAGCATATGTGTGTGGAGGCCAAAGGTCAACACTGAGTGTCTTCCTTGGTTCCCCTTAGTTTAGTGAGAGAGGCAGGCTCTCTCACTAAACCAGGAATTTGCCAGTTTGGTCAGACTGGCTGGACAGCCTCAGATACCCTTCTGTCTCTGTGCACTGGGACTACCGGCACACTAAATTGCTAGACTTTCTTTCTTTCTTTCTTTCTTTCTTTCTTTCTTTCTTTCTTTCTTTCTTTCTTTCTTTTCCTTTTTTATAGGCTCTGGGGGAATTTGACTCAATGCTTCAGGTTCGTGTGGTAAGCTGTCTTCCCAGGCTGCTCTTTACAGTTTCTATACACATACTCCCTGAGTTATGTAGGGAGTCATAGCTCATCCAAAACACAAGGCTAAAGTAAATATGGCATCACATAGACACAAATCCCACACAGGCCAAAGAATCATGTTTTTGTGTCACAGATGTCCTTCAAGTGTGAAAAGGTAATGCTAGGTTAGGAATACTTTAATAGCATCTGCCTTTGCCTCCAAAGTATACATACTGTTTTATTTGCTTCTTAGCCTTGTTTTCCTATAGGCACAAGGGCAAAATTCAATCCCCTTGCATATTCCAACTGCTCAGCCTCTCTGAGTTCTCCAATGACACAAATGTGGAGCATGCTATTGGACTCTGAAGCTTCCATCTACCCATTTAACATCAATAACCCACTTATCCAGCCCTTG
Organism: Ondatra zibethicus; assembly: GCA_004026605.1. Taxonomy (NCBI): domain Eukaryota; kingdom Metazoa; phylum Chordata; class Mammalia; order Rodentia; family Cricetidae; genus Ondatra; species Ondatra zibethicus. The sequence continues at coordinate 45,863 of PVIU01015624.1, forward strand.
ACGACCTGCAAAGGTCAGTCATCTGGATGTGACCTCCACACTGCACACATACAATACCAACTACTTCCTATAATGCTTCAAAGAACAGACCGGTCTATTAGTGTGGCTTAACTACCAAAACTGCCACTATATGAAGCAACCCAAGGAAGCCTAACTGATTCAAAGTGACTAAGAAGTCTTCACAAATGCATTGTTGCCTTTTCCACCATTAACATTCAAATCAACCAAGCTGCTGTGAAAGAGCAAACCATTGGCTACAAAAAAGGGAAGGTACTCATCGAACCAATTTTCTAACTGAAAAGAATTTAATTTTCTACATCCACTTTTCTGTATCATTTCACTTGCTTGTGACAAAGAAGCATTATTTTCATATTTAAAATGTTTCTGAAATTTTCTTTATTTTCAGCAGACTGACTAAAATAAAAAGAATTCAGATGCTTAACTGCATGATTAACAGGCAACTACAGAGCAATTACAGAAAGGAAGCACCATAACTGCATCACGTCTGTCCTGCATCACGTCTGAACTGCATCACGTCTGTCCTCTGTCCTGCATCACGTCTGTGCTGAAGAACTAGCATAAGCAGTGGAAAGAGGGCTCCACTCTCGCCCTTCTATCTCAAGAACACTGAGGATCCCTAAGAAATTCCACTTGTTTCTCATACCACACAAATGGGTGGAAGTAGTCCTTTTCTAAAGACTGACTTACATGAAGATAACATTAATCCTCACACTGTAAAACACCTCAGCTCCTGATCTAGACTATAGGCAGTTCAGCCTATAAATCTCCCGTCAGCTGGCCTAACATAGTCTAGTCAATCTTGTTCCCATTTGCCACAAGAACAACTCTCTCAAAGGCAGGCAGCACATAAATATTGAACATGTGGTTCTTCCCAAACACGAACATGTCACAGGGAACTTCTATAGAAACTGCGAGTGCACAGCAACCAGGTGGGAACGATGGCCACTGTGCTCTGGACCCCGGCTTCTGAGCAAAAGAGGCTTTTGGAATAGGGATTCTAGAAGGTTTGATAATGCAAGCATTGATTGGTTGGCCTTTTTTGTTTTTTGTTTTTTCAAGACTGTGTTTCTCTGTAGCTTTGGAGCCTGTCCTGGAACTTGCTCTGTAGATCAGGCCGGCCTCAAACTCACAGAGATCCGCCTGCCTCTGCCTCCTTAGTGCTAGGATTAAAGGTGTGTGCCACCACTGCTCATTGGCTTTTATCTGGCTTTAAGGCTACTTTAATTATTTCATGCTTTATTATGTTTTACAAATACAGTGAGAAACGTGAAAAGCTTGTCATAAGGAGGCAGTGTGTCTCCTATGTCTTCTGACTGAGAATAAACATTTATATCGTATATGATATTATTATTGGCCAAGAATTAAATCAACCTTTTTTATATAAAACTACATTAATAGCTTCTGATGGCTAATATTAATTGTCAAGTTGATACCTATGAGGGATGCTTCTGGGCACATGTGTGAACAATTGTCTAAATCGCCTCTAGAAATGTCAATGAGGGGAGATCTTCGTTACTCTAATTGGCGTGGAAACCATGAACTGGAGAGGGCAAGCCGAGCACCAGCATGGGCTCATTCACTGCTTTCTGCTCTTGACTGGGAAGGGAGCATGACTAACTCTGCCATGCTCCTGCCACAGTACTTCCCGCACTGAGGGGAGACGGCATGGACCTGGCGACCACAACGAACCCGTTCTCCCTTAGGTTGCTTTTGACAGGCATTTTAGCACAGCAAGGAAAGAAACTAAGAAGCAGTTAA